>CAUYLG010054084.1:0-12235 GCA_963573385.1 Cacajao melanocephalus | reverse complement strand
TTCCATTGCTGGTGAGTTGTGATCCCTTGGAGGAGGAAAGGCATTCTGGTTGGTGATTTCACCCTTTTTGCACTGGTTTCTTCCCATCTTTATGGATTTATTTATCTTTGGTCTTTGAAGTTGACGACTTTCAGATGGGGTATCTGAGTGGACATCCTTTCTGTTGATGTTGAAGCTATTTCTTTCTGTTAGTTTTCCTTCTAACAGTCAGGCCCCCCTGCTGCAGAACTGCTGGAGATCCACTCCAGACCCTGCTGGCCTGGGAATCACCCACAGGGGCTGCAGAACAGCAAGGATTGCTGCCTGTTTCCTCCTCTGGTAACTTTGTCCCAGAAGGGTACCCACTAGTTGTGAGCCAGAGCTTTCCTGTATGAGGTGTCTCTTAGGATATACAGGAGGTCAGGGAGCCACTTGAGGAGGCAGTCTGTCCCATTTTAGAGCTCAAGTGCTGTGCTGGGAGCTCCATTGCTCCCTTCAGAGCTGCTGGGCAGGTACGTTTATGTGTGCTGAAGTGGGACTTATAGCCACCCCTTTTCTCAGGTGCTCTGACCTGGGAAGGTGGAGCTTTATTTACAAGTTCCTGACAGGCTGCTGCCTTTTTTCAGAGATGCTCTGCCCAGCAAGGAGGGAGTGTAGTCACAGTCTGCCTGTAGAGGCCTTGCTCAGCTGCTGTGGGCTCCGCCCAGCTGCTGTGTAAACTTCCTTGCGATTTTGTTGACACAGGCAAAGTCAGCACTGCCTCAGTAATGGCAGACACCCCTCCCCTCACCAAGCTCCATCGACCAGGGTCAAGCCCAAACTGCTGTGCTGGCTGTGAAAAATCTCAAGCCAGTGGGACTAAGTTTGCTTGTCTTTGTGGGGGTGGGCCCCACCAAGCCAGATCACTTGGCTCCCTGTCTTCAGCCCCCTTATTCTACAGGTAAATGGGTGGTTCTGCCTCGCAGGCATTCCAGGCACCAACTAAAATGGCCACTCAGTTTTGCGCTGGAAACCCACAGAACTGGCTAAAACAGTTGCCCAGTTTTGTGCTGAAAACCCGCTGCGCTGGTGTCAGCACCAGCAGGAATCTCCTGGTCTCTGGGCTGTAAAGACCGTGGGAAAAGCACAGTATCTGAGCCGGAGTGCCACAGTGCCTGGAAATGTTCCCAATGGCCTCCCTTGGGTAGGAGGGGGAGTTCTCTGGTCTCTTGTACTTCCTGGGTGAGGGAACACACCACCCTGCCTCAGTTTGCCCTCCTTGGGCTACACCCACTGTCCAACCAGTCCCATTGAGATGAACCTGGTACCTCAGTTGGAAATGCAGAGATCACTCACCTTCTGAGTCACACTCACTGGGAGCTGTGCTCCAGAGCTGTTCCTATTCAGTCATCTTAGCAGAAGTCTACAGAGTTTTAATATAAAGAAAACACTATTTCTATTCTCATGAATTATTTAGAAATCTACCAGATAATGAAATTGGCTACTGATACCTATAGCTAACATACCTAAGAATAAGACTTATAAAGCAGATAACCTAGATACCAGGGATCTATAGTTTCTAAAGCAGAGCAGAACTCAGCTACCAATATCTTGACCTAGCAAACTTAGACTTTTTATCCCAGTAAATGGCTGTCAGAATCTGACTGTGGGTGAATCTGTGAGCCTCAGTTAGAAGCATGCACTGGAAGGAAACTAAGCGGGTCATTACATAGCTCTGCCAGGGCAGCAGGAGTCCATGAAGTAGGTTCATTGGCTTTTTGTTTTTTTGTTTTTTCTAAATAAGTTCAGTGAAATAGACTATCACTCCTTTTTGTGCATTACACACTCCATGTTGCCTCTTGCTATTTATCATCAGTATCTTTAGCTATTAAAATGTTATGATCAAAGTTCTGACCTTATTAAGATATACATGACCCTACATGATCTGGCCCCTGCCCCTCTCTCTCTGACTTCATCTCATATGCTCATCCTTACTCAGAACTTTATGTCCACATTGACCTGCTGCCATTCTTCCAATAAACATGCTACACCCAGAGCTGTGAAAACAGGCATTGCACCTAACTAGTTAAACAGACAAGAAAGACTTTATTCAAGGCTATGGCAATAGAGGGGAGAGGCTGGAACTAAATCTTACCTCCACTGAAACAAAAAGCAATGGGTTTTTAAAGGCTAGAGTCAATGGGGAAATCTTGGGTCATCTGTGTGATCTAATTAGTTTCACCCGAAGGTAAAGGAAACCTCTCATATCTTTATGACAGGAGGTAGTTTTACAACTTGAAGCAAGGTGCCCACTGAAGTTAGTCTACCACTCCCACAAAAACTAGGAGAGAGAGATACTATCTCCTTTGTGGGTTACATTTCAAGAAGATAACTTTCGGGTCCTTAAGAAAGAGATTTCCTGGGTCATAAGACTGGCCAAGAGGCTTTTAAAAGATTTACATACACTTCAAAAGGGCAGAGAAAGAATTTATCATTACATGCTTTCTAAAGTCAGTGCTCTAACTAAAAAGAGATCAGGACCTAGAGTCAGCACGAAGCCTGTCAAAAGTTTAACAAAGCTGAGGAGTGCAAATTAGTGCAACCATTGTGGAAGACAGTGTGGCGATTCCTTAAGGACCTAGAAATGGAAATTCCATTTGACCCAGCAATTCCATTACTGGGTATATACCCAAAGAATTATAAATTGTTCTATTATAAAGACACATGCACATGTATGTTCATTGCGGCACTGTTTACAATAGCAAAGACCTGAAACCAACCCAAATGTCCATCAACGATAGACTGGATAGAGAAAATGTGGCACATATACACCACGGAATACTATGCAGCCATAAAAAACAATGAGTCCGTGTCCTTCATAGGGACATGGATGAATCTGGAAACCATCATTCTCAGCAAACTGACACAAGAACAGAAAACCAAACACCGCATGTTCTCACTCATAAGTGGGTGTTGAACAATTAGAACATGTGGACAAAGGGAGGGGAGCATCACACACTTTGGTCAGCTTGTGGGGGCTAGGGGAGTGACAGCAGAGGGGTGGGGAAGGTGGGGAGGGATAACAAGGGGAGAAATACCAGATAGAGGAATTGAGGGGAATGAAGGCAGCAAACCACCTTGCCATGTACGTAACTATGCAACAATTCTGCATGATTTGCACATGTACCCCAGAACCTAAAGTACAATAAATAAATAAATAAATAAAAGGACTAATTGCCCTTGAAGAACTAGATGAACAAAAAATAAATAAATAAATAAAATAAAGCTGAGGAAAAACATGAGGGCCATCTTGGTCAGGGCCTTCACGCTTGTTCTTTCTTCCTGAAATGTTCCTCCTGTAGATCTTAGCATAACTCACTCCAGGTTGACATTAGGGTCTCACTTCAAACAGGCCTTTCCTGAACTGGGTATAATATTCCCACCTCTACCCTTCAGTCATTCTGTATCTTCTTCAGCCACTTACCTTGAAGATTATCTCCTTTGCTTTCTTTTTTATCTTGTAATGTTGTTTATCTGTCTTATTCATCTGTTTCTCCTACTACAATATAAGCAACATGAGAGTGGGGACCTTGTGGCTGTGTATGCCGATATAGCTCTGATACCTAGAACTCTGTCTGGCATTAACTAAACTAATACACATTTGTTAAATGAATGAAAAATTAGCAATGGAAAGGAAAACTGCCTGTGAAAAAGAATGACAGACTTTTGTAATACAAAACTAAATTTTTTTTCCTGAAAGACAAGTTTTAGAAAATCTTAGAAGAGGGTTGGGTGCATATCTTAATGTTGGAAGCAGTAATTTGGGGATTCAATTTATTTGAATGGATTAGAAATCACACTGCTACAGAACTAGAAAAAAATATGTATGAAAAATGATAATAGCCTTACACTGAGTACAAATAATGCTTAAAGGCATGTGAAAATGTGATACTTTGTGATGTTACTTCTAAAAAAATATATATACACATATTTTTGAAGTGTTGAAAGGAAAATAGAACTTTATATTCTCTATTATATCACTTTTCGTAAGTGTTTAATATATTCCTGTTTATTTTTCTATGTTCTGTTTTATAGCCTAAAGAACTGTCTCAAACATATCTGAATGCATAAAATCGAGAGTAAACACCCTACATGGTGTGATGCTGCTTTATATATAAAACTGTGTGCATATATTTTAAAAATAAATTAATTAAATTAAAGATTATTTTGTGACTCAAGAAAAGGTAGAATTATTATAACTTTCAGTTCATGTTTTCAATGATAAAGAAGATCCTACGACCCTAATGACAGACTAAGAATCCTTCCATCTATGTTTAGTTTGGTTTAAGGTTATTTGACCTAGGACAAAAGTTCAGACTGACATCTGTGGTTTGACAAAATCTTTAAAATAAACAGAGAAATATAATATGTCCTTGTCTATTCACTAAAGAACAAAAGTTTTGTTCCTACAAATCAGACAAGAAAATATTAGCATTGCACCTATGAGACACATAAAAGCAGAGAATGAGAATACTTAATAAATTGACATGTAATTATTAATGGCTAAATACTCTAAAAAGAAAAATAATACATTTGTAACTCCAAAATAAAGGGCTTCTGGTACACAAACACCTTAAAATGTACAATGATGAGCTGATATAGAAATCAGGTCATTCATTTATTTAAAATTATTATAGAAAAAATAATTAATAAGGCATTATAGTTACTCAGAAAATTTCGGATTTGGACCATGGTTTCTATTTTTGTTTGTGAGTGTTATAAAGGATTGGAGATGGCTACATGGAGCTCTGGGAACTGAACAACTGCCTTCTTCAGTTATGTAGAGCTCTAGGGTTGTTGTGGATTTTCAGATGTACAAATACAGAGAAATGCCTAGAAAGAAATGAG
This sequence comes from Cacajao melanocephalus, assembly GCA_963573385.1. Taxonomy (NCBI): domain Eukaryota; kingdom Metazoa; phylum Chordata; class Mammalia; order Primates; family Pitheciidae; genus Cacajao; species Cacajao melanocephalus. The sequence goes on along the minus strand of CAUYLG010054084.1, from coordinate 7,369 downwards.
GAGGCACAGAAACAGTAGAGTAGAATGGATATGCTGTACTGATGGATCCATCAATCCCTTTAAAATCTTAGGGCTTGGCGGGGCACTGTGGCTCACATCTGTAATCCCAGCACTTTGGGAGGCTGAGGTGGGCAAATCATGAGGTCAGGAGTTCGGGACCAGCCTGGCCAACATAGTGAAACCCCGTCTCTACTAAAAATACAAAAAAATTAGCCAGGCACGGTGGCACATACCTGTAATCCCAGCTACTTGGGATGCTGAGGCAGGAGAATAGCTTGAACTCAGGAGGCACAGGTTGCAGTGAGCTGAGATCATGCCGTTGCAATCTAACCTAGGCAACAGTGCGAAACTCCGTCTAAAAAACAAACAAACAAACAAAAGAAAACTTCTGACTTATAAGATTGCACCACTGCACTCCAGCCTGGGCAACAGAGCGAGACTCCATCTCAAAAAAAAAAAAAGAAAAAAAAATGCTGGCTTATGCAATTGCATCTTCAAGTCGGAACATTTTTGTTCTGTCTCTACTACTGTCTCTCTACTGTCATGATTTCTAACAGGTGAGAGATGGTTGGCCCACTATTGCTAATCATACTTCCATTAAAAATAAACCCAAGAAAGTAAATGATTTTCATTTTATCCATTGCTTTCATTTGGTTATTTTCTATTGATCCTTCCTACAGAGTTTATAATGAATTTTATAATGCATAAATACATTTATATTAATAGATAATTTGGTGGCAGCATTTGGAGATTTTCAAAATACCATCAATATTCATTATCTATAACATGCTTACAATCTATAATAATCCCAACAAGATTATCATTCCAATTTCAGAAATAAGGAAACTTAGATATAGGAATACAGCTTGCTGTAGTCAAGGAGTTGGTAAATGGTAAATCTAGAATACAAACTAGGTTCTCCTGAACCTAAATCACACTCACTTTACACTGTTCCACTGCATCCATACAGTGCCATTTCTGCTCCTTTGGGCAGGTATGGGATAGCTACTAGGAACTTCTTTAACAAAGGACAGAATAACTCCACTAAGAGTGACAGAGGCTCAGTAATAAAAGCATTATTTATTTATGTGTTTATCATCGGCAGCCAAGCCAAAGGGAAAGTGATAATACATGCTGTGCTTAAGTTCAAATCCTGCTACAAAAATAATGCAGCAAAATTTTGAAATAGGATCAAAACTAGTTCGTAACAGAAGCAAAAGGGTGAAACTGGGTCTTTATGTATAGATCCACCCTCATTTAAATTTTCAGGCAAGCCTTCTTATGTATGGTATAGAATGATTTTCATCTTTTATTTTGAATATGATGTTTCATTATGCAAATGAAAACAACATTCTTCTTTTTAAACACCATTTTACATGCAATGATAGTTATTTTTAACCACTATTAAAGTAATCATGGGCCTAAATAACATTTCTTTGCAAAACAAGGCATCCTTGAGCTCTTACAACTTACCCTGTGGGTCGTGATTCCTCCCTCAGTTCTTCTGGAGATCTCAAGAAGCTAGACACCTACATTCCAGAATTGTTGGAGCCCTTTCAACATCAAACTTACTTCTTGATATTTGCATATCACATAACAAAGGACTAGTGTCCAGATTATACATAAAGAACTCTTAAAACAGTGAAAACGCCAAACCATCCAATTAGAAAATGGAAAAAAGATGTGAAGGGACATTTGACCAAAAAGGATCTACAGATAGCAAATAAGCACATGAACAGATGTTAAACATCATTAGCAATTAGAGAAATTCACCTTAAAACTATAATGAGGTATCATTACACACTTATTCAAACGGCAAATATTTAAAAATGAAGACAAAACAAAGTTTTGAATCACTCATACAATATTTGTGGGATGTAAATGGTGCAGTCACCCGGGAAAACACTTTAGCAGTTTTTTTAAAAATTAAACATGCAATTACCATACAACTCAGCTATTGTACTCCTGGGGATTATCCCAGAGAAATAATGACTCATGTTCACACAAAAACTTATATATGACTGTCAGCTTTATTCCTACTAGGCAAAAACTGAAAACAAGCTAAATATCTTTGAACAAGTAAGTGGTTAAACAAATTCTTAAACACACACAACAGAATTCTAGCAATAAAAAGAAATAAACTACTGACACATGTAACAACTTAATGAATGTCCAGAGAATTCTGCTGTGTGAAAGAAGCCAATCCAAAAAGTTACAACTGCATGGTTCCATTAATAAGAATACATTGTATTCTCTAAATGCAAAAATTAGAGAAAGGGAGAACAGATTAGTGGTTGTCAGGGATTAAGGAGGAGGAGAGAGGGGAGAAAGCAGGTGTGGCTACAAAAAAACAATAGGACGAATCATTGTGGTGATGGAAATATTCTGTGTTTTGACTATACCAATGTCAGTATACTGGTTATGATAGTATACTACAGCTTTGAAGCTACTTTTGAGGAAAATTGGGTAAGAAATACATCAATATTATTAATTACAACTACATGTGAATGTAACATTATCTAACAAAATACTGATTATTTTTAAATTACATTATAAAAATACACAGATGTATTTCTTGATATTAGATCTTAGAAGTCATGTTGAGTCAGCTACTTATCTCTTGTGTTCTTAGATCTCTGAGTTGCTGTCATAAAAATTATAAAGTGACTCTTAAATACAAAGAAACTCACACATAGTGTAAATTTTTTTAAATATCTTTGAGAAGTATGGAAATCTTTTTGTGACTCTGGAAAATTAGCATTATGGGGTTACTCCTACAAAATATAATATTTTATCTGATAAATTATTTCTTTCCTACTTTTCTTAATGAAATATATAGTAAATAGCTGAAAGTACCATATACTAAATGCCAATTTTAACTTTTTTAAATAGTGATTTATTGTTGGGAAAAATAGAGGAGAAAGAACTTAGAGTGCCTACATAAATTGGTTATGAGTAACATATAAACAAGAAACAACAAACTGCGGAAGGCCGCAGGAGGCCTCTGAGGAGGAAGGCCTCTTCATGCCTCATGTTCCAGTGCAGGGTGACCTTGGTTATGTTACATAAACATTGTGCTTAAGGATGTAAAACCCCTTCATAGCACTATGACGTAGCCAGGCTTGTAGGCTCCTTGTAAGGTCCGTGTTCCACCAGCTGTACATAGATAACAAGCTAAAGATAACCACATGTTCTTGTTTTGTGAAACTCCCAAACTGCCATTGTTATTAATCCTTAGAATAACATACCAGTTCTGCCTCACTGATTCACTTCTGGCTCACTGATTCACTCCACCAGCACTCCATCCCTATCCTATAAAGTGATTGCAATCAATAAATAGTGTGGATGATCAGAGCTCAGGGCCTTCACTGTTTCTTCCAGAGTAATAAAGTGATGGCCCCCTGCTCCCACTTTTTCTCTTAGTGTGTCTTTTTCTCATGCCTTTCTTGCCACTAAACTTGGGGTACCCACGGGTGATGTAGGGCTTGCTCCCTACATTCTGGTGCCCAATGTGGAGCTCATGGATCCCTACATTCTGGTGCACCAACGTGTGGGGCTCATGAATTCCCTACAATTTATGTTTCTGTTAAACTATGTATCCATGAGATTTTATTTTATTTTTTTTATTTATTTATTTTTTCTGAGATAGGATCTTGCTCTGTTGCTCAGGCTGGAGTGCAGTGGTGCAATCTTGGGTCACTGCAACCTTTGCCTCCCGGATTCAAGCTATTCTCCTGCCTCAGCCTACTGAGGAGCTGGGATTACAGTCGCATGCCATTAGGCCTGGCCAATTTTTGTATTTTTAGTAGAGGCAGGGTTTCACCATATTGGCCAGCCTAGTCTCAAATTTCTGACCTCAAGTGATCCACCACCTTGGCCTCCCAAAGTCCTGGGATTGTTGCAGGCATTACAGCTATAAATTATATATTAAATAATAATCAATTTCAGAAGGAAAAAGTTAATTCATTAAGAATGAATGGTGAATATTATCAGGTGATGGGTAATTGTTGTAGATGTTACAGGCATGAGCCAAGGCACCTAACCTATGAAATTTTATTGAAGCTCATAATGTGTGAAAAAAATAGTAAGGAACAGAAAGAGCCATTCAAAATATGAATAGCTCTTTTTCAAAAAAGACAGAGAGATAGTTACCAAGCATGTCAGTTTCATTTCAAGTTAAAACTTAAGCTTAAGGATTTCAAAATATGTGTCAAACCAGTTTTTTTATTCTTTGTACCTTCAATATTCTTGTCTGTTATGTAGAATTTCTGAAGAAATGAAAGAATCCTACATGTTCTGAATAAGAAAAAAATAATTATAGTTTGTGTTTAATGACAGTTTAATTGTGCAATTTCAAAAACCATGTGATTGTCATATATTTACTTGTAAGTGTTGCAGAAAATAAGTCTATAAATTCTGTCATGGTTGTTATTGGGTCTATTAACTACTACCTAAATATTTATTTTTCTATATTTTCCCATCATATATAATTTCCGGAAGAAATGCTTTTTTAACTATAGGAAAGATACATTTATTGTAAAAACAAGAAACTTGAAATAAATTCCAGAAGAAAAATGTTAATTCATTATGAATGAATGAGTGAATATTATCAGGTGATGGGTAATTTGCATCAGAAACTACTATGTGCAAACTGGCAAGGAAGTACAAAGCTAAGTAATAATCTGAAAAGAGGGAGATAAGAAAGCTTACTGAAAAAGATGCCTTTTAAGTTAGGTCTTAAAAAAGCAATGGGCATGAAGTTGAAGGAACCCACATTCTTCTCTGCTGAATGAAACATCAGAGCTGTGCTATCAAAATGCAGACCCTTAGAAGATATCTAGGTGCCTGGAAGACCAAGCTGGAAACTTTCCAAACTAAAAGTGCTAATCCTAAATATTAACCCCCTGTTAGTGCGTGCTTTCAAAAAAGCCCCTTAGAAACACAAGAATGGCACATCAAAAACATACAATGTGTTATAACACACATTATCCATCCCTCACTATATCAACATGACTATCTATATTATTTGCCACATGTCTTCTCCTCTCTTCATCAAAACAGGCTTTTGTACTGCTTCCAAAGCTTAAAATAAAAAAAGTATTGTGTTATAGGAGAAGCATAATGTCCAAATAAAAATAGATATTCCTGATTTTTCATATTTCTTGAAATATGTAAAAAGGTTTAAAAAATTGAAGTACAATTCTACCTTAAAAACTACTACCTGTATATACAACTCATTATAAATTAACTTTAATTAATTAATAAATATTTAATTTTATTTAATAAAATATTTAGCATTATATCTTCAGAGTCAAAATGGTAAACATTGAAGGTATGTACTGTGAAAGACTAACCTACATGATTTTAAGGAATGACAAATGATATGTAATGTCTAACCACAGAGATAAACTTCAGTCTATTTAGTAACATAAAGAAAAGCATTTTTTTGAGCCCAAATATACAGCCAGGGGACTAATCAAAACCTGCAGTGAAGCCAGGTATGGTGGCTTATGCCTATAATCCCAGCACTGTGGGAAGCCAAGACAGGAAGATCTCTTGACACCAGAGTTCAAGACCAGGTAGGGCATCATAGCAAAACCTTATCTCTGCAAAAACAAACAAACAACCTGCAGTAAGTAAGGAATTCAAATTTTGTTCAACCACAATCCAGCTCTATGCTCTGCTCCTTTATTTTTAATGTAGACCAGTCTTATTAAAGCTTGTTTGGAAACAATATTATGAATAAGCTTTCATGGTAGATTTCTGTGTCATAAAACGATTTTACAGTTGTTAGCTTGCTGAGTAAGTCCATGTACGTAAGTTTCTACATCTTCAGAGATCTACCACATGAATATATTTAATATCTCATAAAGCACATTCCATAAGAGAATACAGCTAAATTCTTCTAAATTCGTATTGGTAGGCTCAAAGGAAAACCATCCAAAAAATAAAACTTATATACTAATTTAGCATTTGGACCCATGTGGAGTAATAAGTTCATTACTCTTTAACTCTACTTAGGGAGAGTTAATAAATGAATTTATTACTCCACATGGGTCCAAATGCTAAATTTAACTCTACTTAGGTAGAGTTAAAGCCTGTGGTCTATGTAGAATTTATAGTATAAATTAATCTACAGCTACTGGAAAATTATTCCTTATACTTTAAAATTACACAGTTTAGATTTGATTATCCTTATCTGTTTCAGATTTATTCTTTTAAGGAAGAAATATTCACTGGAAATCAGACTTTTAGAGGGGCCCTCCTTCTTACTAGTGCATCCAAACTTGCATTTTTCACTTCCTAACCTTGGTAAATATGAACTGTGGTCATGGACCTTCTATACTAAAGATCCAAAAGGCCCATTTAGAAAGCCACACATCTACAACCATCAAATCTTTGACAAACCTGGCAAAAACAAGCAATGGGGAAAGGATTCCCTGTTTAATAAATAGTGTTGTGAAAACTGGCTAGCAGTGTGCAGAAAGCAGAAACTGGACCCCTTCCTGACACCTTTACACTAAAATTAACTCCAGATGGATTAAAGACTTAAACACAAGACCTAACACCATAAAAACCCTAGAAGAAAATCTAGGCAAAACCATTCAGGACATAGGCATAGGCAAGGACTTCATGACTAAAACACCAAAAGCATTGGCAACAAAAGCCAAAATAGACAAATGGGACATAATTAAACTCCAGAGCTTCTGTACAGCAAAAGAAACAATCATTAGAGTGATCCGGCAACCAACAGAATGGGAAAAAATGTTTGCAATCTACCCATCTGACAAAGGGCTAATATCCAGAATCTACAAAAAGCTAAAACAGATTTACAAGAAAAAAACAAACAAACCCATCCAAAAGTGGGCGAAGGATATGAGCAGACACTTTTCAAAAGAAGACATATATGAGGCCAACAAACATATGAAAAAATGCTCATCATCACTGGTCATTAGAGAAATGCAAATCAAAACCACATTGAGATACAACCTCAGGCCAGTTAGAATGGCGATCCTTAAAAAAATCTGGAGACAACAGATGCTGGAGAGGATGTGGAGAAATAGGAACACTTTTACACTGTTGGTGGGAGTGTAAACTAGTTCAGCCATTGTGGAAGACAGTGTGGCGCTTCCTCAAGGACCTAGGAATAGAAATTCCATTTGACCCAGCAATCCCATTACTGGGTATATGCCCAAAGGATTATAAATCGTTCTATTATAAAGACACATGCACATGCATGTTCATAGTGGGACTGTTTACAATAGCAAAGACCTGGAACTAACCCAAATGTCCACTGACAATAGACTGGACAAGAAAAATGTGGCACATATACACCATGGAATATGTTGCAGCCATAAAAAACGATGAG
>CAUYLG010054083.1:0-30371 GCA_963573385.1 Cacajao melanocephalus | reverse complement strand
TTGAGTGCCCTGTTTGCCAGCAGCAGAGACCAACACTGAACCCTTGATATGGCACCATTCCTTATGGTGATCAGCCAGCTATTTAATGGCAGGTTGATTGTATTGGAGCTCTTCTATCATGGAAAGGGCAGCAGTTTGCCCCCACTGGAATAGACACTTACTCCAGATATGGGTTTGCTTATCCTGCATGTAATGTTTCTGCCAAAACTACCATCTGTGGACTCATGGAATGCCTTATCCACCATCATGGTATTCCACACAGCATTGCCTGTGACCAAGACACTCATTTTATGGCTAAAGAAGTGAGGCAGTGGACTCATGCTTATGGAATTCACTGGTTTTACCATGTTCCCCATCATACTAAAGCAGCTGGACCGATAGAACTGTGGAATGGCCTTTTGAAGTCACAATTACAATGCCAACTAGGTGACAATACTTTGCTGGCCTGGGGCAAAGTTCTCCTGAAGGCCTTGTTTGCTCTGAATCAGAGTACAACATATAGTACTGTTTCACCCATAGCCAGGATTCACAGGTACAGGAATCAAGGGGTAGAAGTGAAAGTGGCACGACTCGCTATCACCCCTAGTGATCCACTTGCAAAATTTTCACTTCCTTTTCCTGCAACATTACATTCTGCTGGCTTAGAGGTCTTAGTTTCAGAGGGAGGAACGCTGCCACCAGGAGACACAACAATGATTCCATTAAACTGGAAGTTAAGATTACCGTCTGGACACTTTGGGCTCCTCTTAACTTTAACTCAACATGCTAAGAAGGGAGTTACAGTGTTGGTTAGAGTGACTGACCTCCGCTATCACGATGAAATCAGTGTGCTACTCCATAATACGGGTAAGGAAGAATATGCACAGAATACAGGAGATCCCTTGGGGCATCTCTTAGTATTACTATGTCCTGTGATTAAGGTCAATGGGAAACTACACCAGCCCAATCCAGGCAGAACTATACATGCCCCAGACCCTACAGGAATGAAGTTTTGGGTCACTCCACCATGAAAAAAACCATGATCTGCTGAGGTGCTTGCTGAGGGCAAAGGGAATACAGAACGTGTAGTAGAAGAAGTTGCAGAAATGAGGACTGTAATTGTCACGAGTATTTCCTCCTTCTTTTGTTAAAAACATATTTGTGCATGTGTACACTTGTACTAAGAAAATATCTTCATTTTATTTCTTTTTTGCTTTGTCATGTGACATAAGATTTATTGACTTCATATTAGCATTTAAGTGTTGCAAACTTTATGTAATAGCATTTGCATTGGGAATTGGTGCATTTCTGGTTGCATAACGGATAGTCGTACTATGTTAGGTGTAACTATGCCCTTATTATTGTCTTTATTGGAAGATTACATATGATCTCAGGAAGTGCATATGGTTTCAAGTTGACAAGGGATGGACTTGGATGATTAATACTGAGTGCCATCTTATTTGGATTGAAAGATGCAAAGCAATGATCCTGGATGTGTCTGTGGGAGTGTTGCCAAAGGAGATTAACATTTGAGTCAGTGGACTGGGAAAGGCAGACTCACCCTTAGTCTAGGTGGGCACAATCTAATCAGCTTCCAGTGTGGTCAGAATAAAAAGGAGGCAGAAGAATATGGAAAGGCTAGACTGGCTTAGCCTCTCAGCCTATGTCTTTCTCCTGTGCTGGATGCCTCCTGCCCTGGAACATCAGATGCCAAGTTCCTCAGCTTTGGGACTCAGACTGATTTCCTTCCTCCTCAACTTGCAGATGGCCTAGACTATTGTGGAACCTTGTGATTGTGTGAGTTAATACTTAATACTTAATAAACTCATATATATATATATATATATACATACATAAGGATACATATATATATATATATATATATATATATATATATATATGTATCCTATTAGTTCTATCCCTCTAGAGAACCCTGACAATACACCTTTCCATAGCTTCTGGTGATAGCTGGAAAATTCCTGCATTACTTGGCTTAAGGCTGCATCACCCCAATATCTGATTTCTCTGCTTATAAGGAGAGAGACACTAGGAAACAGACTCACAGGGAGAAAGCCATGTGATGATGGAGGCAGATATGCAGTAATACTGGATCAGAATCCACTCTAACTCAGTATGACCTCATATTAATTCAATTATATCTTTAATGTCTCTATTTCCAAATAAGGTCCCATTCATGGATACTGAGAATCAGGACTGGAACATATCTTTTTGAAGAATGCTATTCAACTCACCACAAAGGTATTCCTTGCTCCATTTAGTCTCCGATCCAATAAGACCAATGTGACAGATGCGATCATCCTACTAATGACTGTAGAAAAATTTTCTTTGTTGATTGAAATGTGACCCCCCACCCCTAGGAAAGGTTACAACACAGGATTATGTAAAATGTGAGAGTCATTTTGATAGTTCATAATATTCTAAATTTCCTAAACTAACTTTTAAAAATAATATATGAAGTATTAGTTCAGGGAAGTGTTAATTTTAATAATATTTTTTACAGTATAAAAAAGTGTGCTCCACGAACAAATGAATTTAGTGAATGTGGTGTGCTAAAGTTCCTCTTTCAGATTCCCAAGGCCTTGTAGACTACTTAGGTTTATGAGAATTCTCACAAACAAACAAAAGCAAACAAACAAAACATGTTTAGCTTGGTTAAAGTCAGCATTTCTCAAAAGTATTTAATAATAAGACGCATCGGGAGGAGCCACAATGTGGAGCTTTTTTATAGCCTCTGTCAAGGAAATAAAATAAAATTATTAGCAAGAAGATAAAATTATTATCCACAGAAGGATTTTCTAAATTAGTTCTGTGATTCAAACAAATTAGAGCCAACGATGAGAACCTCAGACAATGGCACTGGTTTCAATGGGAAAGACATCACTTTTTAGAATGTATTTTAGTATGTATGCTAAACATGTGGGTTCCCATGACACATTTATTATTGATCGATACTACAATTTTAGGTTTAGAATATATCAACTGCAAAACTATTAGAAAATTAATGGAAGTTTTTGTAGAACATTTACAAAATAAAATCCATTATAAAAGGGAGAAATTAGAAACAAATAAAATAATCAATTTTAAAATTAACTAAAATATAAACCAAAGTTTAGAAATAAAGGTAACATAATGGCCTCCAGGTCTATTTATGTTCTTGCAAAGGACACGATCTCATTCTTTATTGTGGTTGCATAGTATTCCATGGTGTGTATGTTCCACATTTTCTTTATCCAGTCAATCATTGGTGGACATTTAAATTGATTACATGTCTTTGCTATTGTGTATAGTGCTGCAATGAACATATGCATAGATGTGTCTTTATAACCTTAGCAAATTAACACAGGAAGAGAAAACCAAATACCACATGTTCTCACTTACAAGTTGGAGCTAAATGATGGTTTTGGAGAGCAGAGATTGGGATGAGGGAGAAGACCAGGAAAAATAACTAATGGGTACAAGGCTTAATACCTGGGTGATGAACCCCCATGACACAAGTTTATCTGTGTAACAAACTTGCACTTGTACCCCTGAACTTAAAATAAAAGTTAAAAATATATATAGGTAACATTATTAAATGATAAAACCTGAGAGCAAAAAAAAGTAATAAATCCAACCTATCATTGTCAACCTTTTTTTGCTTCTATGAGAAAAATTAAAGATTACCTATTTTGATATGTCATAAAAAAGTGAATACAAGGCAGTGAATTAAAGCATCTAACTTACTCAAGACCAGCATGCATTCCTTTCCTTTCAATGGTCTTTTCTAATACTATGCTCCTTTTAAGTTTCTCTTCTTTCTTTATAAAAGCAAAATAATTTTCCCCTTGCAATGAATTTTAGGTTCATTCATGTAGATACAAATTACAGTAGAAAATTATGAAATTTGGCAACTGTAAAATGTACTATATTTATATGTAACTCTTATTCTAAACGATACCAAAAAGGCTAAATTGGAAGTTTCAAGTGTGCATGAAATTTCCTATATTTTTAATGTGTATGATGAATTTAATTCTTCTTCAATACTGAAGTCTGACAATGCTGTGAAAAAAAATGTGGGTTCCAGAATCACACTGCCTGAGTTTAAATTATTTCTGCAGAATAACAAGTTATGTCCATTTGTACAAATCACTTATCTTTTTGACTCAGTTTTCTCATTTATAAAATGATTATAATGACAATAATACCTACTTATGACATCATTAAAGAGATGGTTTAATCTGTGCAAAATGCCCAACAGTCTACAGTACATACTTCAGTCTAAACCTGAAGACTATTTACCTCAATCTTTCTCATTATGCACACACACAGACACACACACACGCCATTATTGAGTTTAAAATCATATTGAATGGTGAACATTTTCATCTCTGTTCCCTCTTAGAGTTGGAACGTTTTCTTTTCTTTTCTTTTTTCTTTTTTCATTGTACTTTAGGTGCTGGAGTACATGTGCAGATCATGCAGGATTGTTGCATAGGTACATACATGGCAAGGTGGTTTGCTGCCTCCATCCCCCCGTCACCTATATCTGGCATTTCTCCCCATGTTATACCTTCCCAACCTCCACACCCACTTTTGTCCCTCCCTTAGTTCTCCCTCCACAACAGACTCCAGTGTGTGATGCTCTCTTCCCTGTGCTCATGTGTTCTCATTGTTCAACACCCGCCTATGAGCAAGAACATGTAGTATTTGGTTTTCTGTTCTTGTGTCAGTTTGCTGAGAATGATGGTTTCCAGATTCATCTATGTCCCTACAAAGAATATGAACTCATCCTTTCTTATGGTTGAGTAGTATTCGATGGTGTATATGTAACACATTTTCTTTGTCCAGTCTATCATTGGTTTTGAAAAGTACACTATGTTGGGAGTTAGGCTACTGGAGCTCTGGATTCAATTCTGGGACTACTCCTCTGAGGGGCCTAATGCAAATAAATTATTCTTTCATGGTTCTATTTGCTTTACCTGTAAAATGCACACAAGATGCAAAAGGTTTCTTCCAGTCCCCAAATTAAAAAAAAATCTACTTAAAATATTCAACTAGTTTCAGTATAATTGGTATCTTGTTGTCATGAATATACACTTCCTTTATTTTCACACACTGCATACAACTTCTCCACATTGAAGTAGATTTTACATTCTGTTAATTGCCACAGAAGTCTACAACATGGATCACATTAAGATGATCTTACAGGATGCCTAAAAGACTTTAAGGAAAGCACTGAAATGTTTAAAATACATTTACTACACATTCTATACTCATTTCACTGGGGACTTAGAGATCAGGTAGCCTAATGTAGGGTAAGAAATGGACCCCAACTCACCAGACCCAAATAGAGATCTTGGGTCTACCACTTTTCATTTGCTCAAGTTCTTTCAGTCTCAGGTTTTTATCTGTATGATGGAGTCTCTGTCTTCATAGAATTATTATAATATGTATAATGAATTTATAAAACAATGCCTGTTATATAGTAGATGCCAAACACATGTGTGTTCTTATTATTGCCAGGTAATCCAATATTTTTGCAGATGAGAAAACAGAGATCACAAAAATAATTGATGATAGAGCTGTGAATAAATTAAGGTTTTGAGCCTGATTATTCTTCCCTTTTTGTAACAATTGTATTTCAGAAAGGATGACTGTAAAAACAATCTTAGTTGCTTTAGTCATCCAATTTGATTAATCCCTCAAAAGCCCCAAATCACTTTGGATTAGTTTTCAAAGTGAATTAATATTTTGAAGCAAAATCTTCAAATGCTGTGATTTTTTTTCCCAGTAGGTATGACATAACAGAAGATTTCTATGAAGATGAAATAATAAAAACAATTTAAATTAGTTTAATTCCAAAGATATTTATTAATTATGTATAATATAAGTGACAAAAAATGTAGAAATATTTATTTTACAACTTGTTAGTGGAAAATCTGTCACCTACTTGACTTTATTTTTCCATGAGGAGATTCTTTGCTGGACCTCAGCATGGGTCCATTTATTCATAAAATAGTATTTACTTAAAACCTGCTGTATTTCAGACACCACTCCAGATGAAGAGAAGAGATTGGTGAAATCTATTTTCATGAAATGATATGGAGGACACCAAATTATGGCATCAATCCAAATCTGGTCTTCTATCTGTTTTTGAGAATAAAGTTGTTTGTTTGTGTGTTTGTTTGTTTTGAGACAGAGTTCTGCTCTTGTTGCCCAGGCTGGAGTGCAATGGTGTGATCTCAGCTCACTGCAACCTCCTCCTGCTGGTTCAGACGATTCTTCTGCCTCAGTCTCCTGAGTAGCTGAGATTGTAGGCATGCACCACCATTCCTGGCTAATTTTGTATTTTTAGTAGAGATGAGGTTTCTCCATGTTGGTCAAGCTGGTCTTAAACTCAGGACCTCAGATGATCCGCATGCCTCGGCCTCCCAAAGTGCTGGAATTACAGGTGTGAACCACCGTGACTGGCCTGAAAATAAAGGTTTATTGGAATACAGTCATGCTAATTCACCTCTGATTTTCCTATGGCTACCTTTACACTATAATGGTGGAGCTGAGAAGTTGGAGCAGAGAACCTATGGACCTCAAAGCCTAAAATATTTGCCATTATGCTTTTATAGAAAGTATTCATCAATTCATGGTTTAGTACGATGAGCCATCCAATAAACAAGTAAACAAACAAACAGGGTAATTTCAGGTACTATAAATAAAATAGATCAGGATTGTATAATAGTGACCAGGAAACTAATTCATATTTGTAATATTGCTTTGTAATATATAATCGATTATACAAAGTAACAAGAGGACTACTTTGTATTTGGATTGTTATTCAATGTCTTTCTAAAGTAGTGACCTTTGAACTGAGACTAGAATGATAAGAAGCTAAGAATCATGTTAAAATCAGGTAGCAAATTGTTTCAGGACCAAGAAGTACAAAAGATTGATCAAGGCCAGGCACGGTGGCTGAAGCCTGTAATCCCAGCACTTTGGGAGGCCAAGGCGGGTGGATCGCGAGGTCGAGAAATCGAGATCATCCTGGCCAACATGGTGAAACCCTGTCTCTACTAAAAATACAAAAAAATTAGCTAGGCATGGTGGCGTGCATGTGTCGTCCCAGCTACCCAGGAGGCTGAGGCATGAGAATTGCTTGAACCCGGGAGGTGGAGGTTGCAGTGGGCCGAGATCGTGCCACTGCACTCCAGCCTGGCGCCTGGCGACAGAGCGAGACTCTATCATCACAAAAACAAACAAACAAAAAGATTGATCAAGAACTATAGTGTCTAGAGTGAGGGGAAGCATGGTAAAAGAGCAGATTAGAGATCAGGCAGGGGCTGAGTCACATGGGCTCCTACTTGAAGAAGAGTAGCATTCGACCTGGAAAAGTGGAGAAAACTTGACATATCAGATCATCTTTTATTGATTCAAAATAAAGTTTAGTGTTCATGTGTGACCTCTTCTCTATTTTTTCTTCCCCTCTTATACCTATTGTACGGGTGTAGAGCAAGGTCACCTTTTTCTTTACAGATAGAAGTTTACATAATTTTGTTCTTCTTCTAATTCTCCTTTGTCACTGGGTAGACAACTCTGGGTGCTTCTGGACCACAATCTTAGGTTCTCAGAAGGACAGAGACGGCCCTGCCCCATTCTCCAGAGATTTTATCAGTAATAAAGTTTATCAGGAATAAAGCACTGTTTCATTGCTGATTTGGCTTACTGTGTGCTCCTCATTGACTACAACCAGGAGAGAAGGAAAGAGGAGAGTAGCCTCATAGCCAGATTTCTTCCAGTTAAGTATAATGGTTTTGATATCACAATATAGAATCCAGAGAAAACTTAAATGAACAAAACACAATTTACACACAGAATAAATAAGCCAGCTAGGCAATAAACAATCTAAATCAGATTCTAAAACGCAAATGAAATCTTGCTGTTTTCTGCATTTTACACTGTAATTGGCCGTGTAAGCCAGGGGTAAGTGAGCAAAGAATTATTAAAATGCAAAGCACTGTATAGGTAACCACAACTATTCTAATGGAAAGGATCTCTGTTAAGAGAACAGCAAACGCGATACCTATGAGGTTGGCAAAGTTGCAAGAATCTTCCAACTATTTCTCCTAATAACTCTTAGAGAATGCTTCATTGACAGTATCCTTAGATTAATTTAGCTTTCTTTAAAAGCACTCTTAAGTTGCTTTACTCGTATAATCATCATGAAACCCCTATTGTTACTCATTGTTATCATTGGTAGTATTAATACTGATAGATAAATAAATGTTGTTATTATTATTAATTTATACAATTGCATTTAGTGGCAGAGCTGGGATGTCAATCAAACCATTTGAATCTAGAGTCTATGCATTTAAGATGTGGTACTCACAGCACTACTGGAGGTTGCTATGGAGTGAACTTTGCAGTCACATGGAACTAGATTCAAATCTGAGATCTGTTTCTCACAGGCACATAATTCATCATTTACAGTATTAAATGAGTTAAAATTAGGAGAATGTCTAATAAGCACCTCACCTCTCCCCAGCATACTCTATCTGGCACAATCATTTTCATAATTGCTGCATTTAAATAGCAATAAGGTAAACTCCGGTGTTTCTGCATGACACTTCACCTTAAAAAAGTAATACGCTAACAATTACTTGGCAAAATTTGGCTTAGATATCTAAAATGTAATTGATACATTCTGTTCGTAAAATAAAAATGGAAATTCTATTAATTATAGACACAGGAATTGAGAACCCATGCAAGTTAGTTTATCACAGCTCTAATATTCATGTGGATTGGCAGCAGGAGCTTTACATTGTTGTTAGGAGTCACACATGTGCTTCTGTGAATGACACACAATGACACATCAAAAGAATTTTAGAGCCTAGACCCAAGCACAGAGTTATTATACAACCAGGGTGTAAGCAGTTAATTCTATCCTGTGGATTTTCCTTTTATGTAGTGAACACTTTTGCAGGTTTTATGTAGATCTAAGTTAAAGAAATCCAAACAGTTATATTTAAGAAACTCATATTTGTTGAGCCAGCGTATTATTTGAGGTCACTATTCTGTGTCTGGAGTGAGAAGGTCAAATAAACAGCATCCCTTAGAAACACAGGGCAAGCCAGGTCCTGTTTTTGCTTGAATATTTCACATTTCCTTTATATTGGAGTACTAGCTAAAATCAGGATGAAAGTTCAGCCTCCCATGATAATTTTTTTTTTATTATAAGAAAGTTTTATAGTGGCTAGCATTTATTTAGCTAGATAATTCCATAGTTTATCCCAGATAATTTCCTAGTTCTTTTAGATTTGTTTTTGTTTCTTTCAAAAAGCCTACGGGATATTATTAAGGAACATAAGATTCAGGAGGACATTAAATAACTTGTAAGAATTATACAACTGGAACTGAAGGAACCCAGTTTGGAGTTCAGGTTCTTTGGTTCCAAAGACTTACCCTTTTCTCTATGCCTTTCTTCCTCATACTTGCAGCTGATGAATAAAAAAGTTTTCAATCTCCTCCCATAAACATAGTTATCAAGAAGATGTTATTTGTTTCCACTATGGTGTAATGATTCCTTTTTATACCACAATTTGAGGCGAATAAAAATAATTGAATTGGAACATATACTTCCAACTCTCAGTCCCCCACTTCCATCAAAAAGCACTCTTGTCCCACACCAATTGAGAAGCTAATACTAGAAAGTTTAATACTTTAGTTGTGTCTTTTTAAGATCAAAATCTCTTGTTCCTTCAATCACAATTTCTGTCAGTTCAATAGAAAAAACGTATCTAAGACCACTATTTGTCTTACATGAATTGGAGGTCATAAATTATAAATACTAAAATATTTAGTATTCAACTAAATATTTTCTCAATCAGCTGATTTCAAAAATTTTCACCTCATGTCTAAACAGATTATTACTCTGAGTTCTCCAAGTCAGGGTGAAAGCCTTGACTTGGAAGAAAGATTAGAGTAACATAGGACCAAAACTTATTTTATTACCAAAGTTAATTTCTTTTGTCTGATTTTCTGAAGTGGAGAAAAATCTTTGGAATGCTCACTACTGACATTTATTTAACATGATTCTTCATTTGTGATTTGGCACCTCTGTTGTATATATGGAGTCTTTTTTTTTAAATTTCCATAAAGGAGAAAAAAAGTGAACAGTTTGGAAAAGGGGGTAACAGAAAAACCACCTGTACTATTTAAATTAAAAATGCTAAATTCTATGTCTATTTTTAAAACTATGCAAATGGAAAAACACGTGGTCTAATTTTATTCATTCACTATGGAAACTTTAATGAATTGAGATTCCGAGCATAAAAACACACAATGCTGTTCGCCTGGACTAAGTTGCAGTTTGTGCTTGTAAAGTGGATACATCACAGCACCCACCTTGGACCATTCGGAGAGTTTGGCTCATGTACAGAGTGGCAATCCACACCTGTGAAGGTTCAGCTTCTAAAACAACACTGTGATGGAGAGAGGGATGCTTTGAAGGCGGTTGTGAAAACTCTAGTGAACATCTGGGGAGTTTTGACTGGCCAAATTTTATTTTTGTTCCTCTGCTTTTTCCAGTGAAGAACTTATCTTTCCATTCTACAAAATCTTGCTGGAACTGTCAATCAAGATGCCACTTTTCCCTGGCAAATGGATTACATGAGTTCAACTTCTGGTTAGTTACTACACCTCCCAGAAAGTGCATTTTGAGCCATGCGACTACAAAATGCATGCCATAGACAGCTCTCTTAGAAAAATTCATTATTTCCTTCCACTCTCACCTAAGGACTCCTCTAATGAATGTTTTTCCACCTTTCCTTTGATTCTGTGAGACAGTTCAAATTCTGAGTGAAGTATATGCAGTCTCTCCATTTTTCCTTCTCTCTTTCACTTTGTTTACTCAGTTATTTTTTTGCTTATAACCAAAAAACACTAAGTACGTAGATTTTTAGAAATTTCACTTTAAAATAAAAAATAGCACATTAAATAAAAAGTACAATACTACCATTTTATAGATTTGATGTAGTAATAGCATAGTGGTCATATTTATTTCTCTTTTTCATTCCTCAGTCATTAGACAAATTTCAACATATTTTTTTTCTAACAATTTCAATAAGATAGGCTTCGGTGATAGCCATGAATAATGCTGAGTTCTCAGGTTTTGGAAGAGAGAATAGTAACATACAGGCTGAAGGGTGCTAGATGAGAACTTATCTGGCTGCTTTTAAAGTGTAGATTAAAGAAGATAGTCGCATATGAATTTATTTTGCTTTGTTGTAGCTGATATGCATAAACACCTTTGTCCTTTATACCTGGCCTTCTGTTTATTTATTTAATACCTAACATTTTCAATTTTATAATTAAATAAGTTGCCACCCTGGTCTGTGATTATTCTCACAGTTGTAGAAAAGACATAGAAAAATACAAATTCCCACATGGAAGAATTTCATTCAAGGGGAAATTGAGAAGAGGTTTCTCTACATATTTCTGGTCTGAAATGCATTTTTAAACCAATTAAATAAAATTTCAAAGCCATATTTATTCAGCTTCCTAGTCTGTATTTCACTGATAGAAGTGGGTTCTAGGTGGATTGCAAGGGAATCTTTTATTCTCTTCATTTCACATCTGGGCTACTTTCGTCCGTTTCTCACTATAAGCAATCAGAGTTCACATGGTACATGGATTTCTTGTTATGGAGGGGAAAAGATTTAACAGCCAAAGATATCTGGAGATTGATCTCTCTTCCACCTGCCCGCTACAGGAATCCATGATGATATAATGTTACGCCTTATTACACCGGTGGGGGCTTTATGTTTTAGCATACAGAGAGAAGTTTATTTGGGTAGCATATTCCTAACTTTTGATATTCATAGGACATTTATTTTTGCCAAGCTACTAGTTTTGCTCTCACAACAATCTTTAGAATCAGATTTCTATTTGATTTTATTTTAGAAATAAAGAAACCAAGGCTAACAATTTAAGTGAGATGCACTAAGCTCCCCCAGATAGGAAATGTAGGAACTCAAATGAAAATCCTGGCCGTGCAGCACTAGAACCCACATTCTTTCCATTACATCACACTGCCTTTCCAAATTCCTCTCAGAGCAGGTTGGCTCATTCAACCTGTCAGCAGCACAGATCTCCAGATCTCCATCTATTCATCCCTGTCAAGTACCCGCTTCATTAGTTTCGATTTATTGTAGAGATGAAAATAAAGCAGACTTTCGTTTTGGAGATTTTTAGCTAAAATTGCTCTGCTCCTTTTTAAAATTTAATTTGTTTCAGATGAGAGAATACAAATACACACATACCACATCCCCAGTCTTCAAACACAAACCACTGAATTAGTCCATTTTTACACTGCTGACAAAGACACACTCAAGACTGGGAAGAAAAGGAGGTTTAATTTGACTTATAGTTCCTACAGTTCCATATGGTTGGGGAGGTCCTGTAATCATGGTGGAAGACAAAAGGCACTTCATACATGGTGGCAGCAAGACAGAATGAGGAAGAAGCAAGAGTGGAAACCCCTCATAAACTCATCAGATCTTGTGAGAGTTATTCACAATCATGAGAATAGCCTGGGAAAGACCAGCCCCTTGATTTAAATACCTCCCCCTGGGGCCTTTCCACAACATGTGGGAATTCTGGAAATACAATTAAAGTTGAGATTTGGGTGGGGACACAGTCAAAACATATCAACCATATGGAAAGTGAGAAATTAAAATATCAAATTAAAAATTCAATGTATGATAGATTCAAGATTGGAAATAGTCTTAACGGGCATCATGCTCAATCCTGATATTTCTGAAGTTAGGCTGTGTAATGATCTGTTGGCACAAGACCAATGGAATTGCACTAAATCATGTCTCATAATCACAGCAAAGATTTATACAGTGTTTCCCATTTGTGCCAGACACTGTTCTAAGTGAATTGCTGGTATGGTAATATTATATAGGTATCTTACTTGATTTTCTATTGCTATAACTATCTAAGACTGAGTACTTTATCAAGAAAACAAATTTATTTCTTACAATTATTGAGAGTGAGACTTCCAAGAGCATAGAGCTAGCATCTGGTGAGGGCCCTCTTGCTGTGTCACAACATGGCAGGGGGCATCACATGCAGAGAGGTCAAGAGCACACATGCCAGCTTAGGTCTCTCTTCTTCTCCTTATTAAGCCACCAGTCCTATCATGGGAGCCTTAGCCTGATGACTTTATCTAATCATAATTAACTCCCAAAGGCTCCTTTGCAGTCAACATATGATTTGGGGGATTAAGTTTTCAACACTTGAAATTTAGGAGACACATTTAAACCATAGCAACAGTCATAGCCCATAATATTACGCCATTATAGTGTCGTAACCTATATTTGTCCATATAAAACACATAACAGTCCTCACAATAAAATTTTATTACAAAAATTATTTCATTTTAGAAGCGAGAAAACTTAGGCATAGGCTTATTTATGTTACAGTTGTGTAGCTAGTGAGTGGCAGTTGGTATTTAAACTGAAGAAATGTGGCCCTGGGACTGTTTCATAACACTTCCTCAAGGGATTGGGGAACAGATCACTCAACCTCTGCAAAGATCGTTAACACTACTCAGCCATCTTAAAGATGATGACATTGTGAGTGAAGTTCTTTTCATTCTCTCTTCTAACTTATTTTTCTATTGTATAGGAAGGCTATGAATTTTAATTTATTTTGCTATTGGGTAACATGCTGACTTCAATTATTAATTCTAATAGCTTTTCAGTGATGCCTTCTATGTTTTCTAGAAGCATGATAATAATGTCTACACACTTTTTTTTCAGTTTAATTGTTATACCCTGTATCACCTTCCTGCTTTTTGAGATTGGGTATAATGTAGGTCTCCTTAAAAATTAATTGGAATGATGAAAATGTTGTAGAATTTTGGATATGTTATAAACAGGTAAGAAGCTTTTCAGGTGTGATGTAATTATGGTTTGGGTTAAGATGATGGCATAAGAAAATCAATATCTATTAGAGATTTTATATTAAAAATTAACTTGGGGGTATGGGATGAGAAAAAGTAAAAGGTTTTGAATCTGAAGTATGCAAGTCTAATTGATAATGATCAGGAAATTGACTGTGTTTTAATAGCTGTTGAATTCTACTGATCTATTCATCTGAAACAAAATGACTAAAAGGAAATAATTAAGTTTTCAGCTTATAAACAGGTCTAGGAATGCTCCTTCTTTAAAGGAAATTCAAATATTCTTTTATAACCTCTCCTTAGTCTGATATTTAACATAACTACCTATAAAATATATATTATAAAGTTAACATAATGTTTATCTAATTATAAAGCAACTTGAAAAGCAATATATGGACTAATATTAACCTTTTAAAACTCTAAGATGGACAACAACCAGTTTTTCAAATTTAGTTTACTTCAAAATAATTAGAGTAGCCCTTAAAGCCCCAATCTTAAAGATTCTTGATTTGGTTAGTCTGGAGGAGAACTTAGGAATTTGTGTTTTCAGCTATTAGTCCAGGTAATTTTGAAAAATTCATCCCCAGACTATGCTTTGAGAAATTCTGGTCTAGGTCTTTACACTTTGCAACAGCACGTTGCATTTCTGTGCTGTATTTGGTACACATATCCTTGTCATTTACACACTGAATTTCAATACTGTCTAATGTTTCTCTGAGCATTACATGTTGTTAAATTTTTCCTTATCCCTTTCCATATGGTTCTAACTTTTTAGAATGTCCTGATTTGCCTACCAGACTAACAAGCAGGCTAACTTCTAAACTCTATCCAAGCTCAGGAGAGCCTTGTCTTCCATCCCCAGATGGAGGCTATGCATACCACTGTGAAGCACAGGATGCAGCCCAGTCCCCTCTCAGCTCTGGTGGAATAAAACAGAAGGACCATGGGTGAGGCAACTTTCTTGCACACATAGGGAAACCTCTATGACAGTCCCTAGCCCATGAAAATACACTATTCTCTGCAGAGCTTGCCATCACAACCAAAGGAAGAAGCAACAAAAGTAAAAACCAAATTGTAAAAAAGAAAGTACTTCTCTTACTCCTACTTATTTTGCTTAGACCAAGGAAGAGACAGAACAATATTTAGTATGGCCTACTTCTTAAAAATAAAAAAAGAATACTGTATATATCTTAGCATAAGGAAAGACCAATCTGCATATACAAAGCTTGTATATACTTCAAATAATTACTTATAAAGAGTAAGGGAAAATGATTAAAATACACTACCACTAAGATTGAGGAATAATGACCAACCTGTTTCTGGATTCTAGAGTTGATTAAACTAACTGCAAAAGCAATAGAAATAGATTTTAAAACAAGTATATAAAATTACAACTAGATATTAAGTTGGTGCAAAAGTAATTGCGGCTTTTGTCACTACTTATAATGGCAAAAACAGCAATTACTTTTGCACCAACGTAATAGAATTAATTATTGTGTCCTATAGCAGTGTAAGATGACAGAAGTTAAGAATATATTAGATAGTTTCAAAGAGCTAGAAAAAGGATTTATATGTTTGAAAGACAAAGAAAGACATCTCAAAAAGTATTTGAGATGATGGGTATGTTAATTACTGTAATCTAATTACTATATGTGTATTGCCATATCACTACATGCCCCATAAATATGTACAGTTATCAAATGTCAATTAAAAAATTTAAAATCAGGCTGGGCATGGTGGCTCACACCCATATTCCCAGCACCTTGGGAGGCTGAGGCTGGCGGATCACAAGGTCAAGAGATCGAGACCATTCTGATCAACATAGTAAAACCCCATCTCTACTAAAATACAAAAATTAGTTGAGTGTGGTGGTGCGTGCCTGTAGCACGCACCAGCTACTTGGTAGGCTGAGGCAAGAATTGCTTGAACCCAGGAGGTGGAGGTTGCAGTGAGCCAAGATCGTGCCATTGCACTCCAGCCTGGGACCTGGCGACAGAGCAAGACTCTGTCTCAAAAAAAAAAAAAATTAAAATCACATTTTTAATGATAAAAATATGGCATAACAAAAACCAAAAAAAAAAAAAATAGCATACACAATACTGAACCAGAAATGCCACGCTACCACACACCTTGATATACCAAGGTGTAAACAACGACTATAGGATACACTTTCAGGACCTGATTAGAAGAAGGTAGCACTCATTTGATGGAGAGTTTCCAAAACTCTATGCTTTGAAACAGTCTTAGCATAAAACTATTTATATAATTTTGAATAATTATTTGAAAGTACATAGACATATCCTATTCACTTCATATCCTAAATTGCATATGACTTAGAAGACTGATTAGGCAGCTCTCTCAGAGACCTTTGGAAAGCCAGGGAAAACTGGTGTTGAGTCATGGGAACTACACATCCCACAAATGAACTCTAGAGTTGGGACTGAAACCCGAAGTGCCCTGGTAGCAGCAGTCATTGATGAGGTCAGCCTTGACCTCCTCCTTCTGATTCTATGAGTCTCAGAGTCATGTACTGGCTCTAGGAGTGTCTCTTTAGAGGCCAAACGCTAAGAATTTAACCATGGGCTCTGCATAACACATCACGGTAACAGCCAGTTTTAAGAATAAAATAAACAAAATAAATGCAAACTATCCATTCAAAGAAACCAAGACACTGCAGAACAAGAGAAAAATAGATATGATCCTTAAGACAATCTTCAAAAAAAAATTCCAAACTCTGTCAATCATTGGCAGGATCTTTGGAATAAGTTGACACTTTCAGGACCTGATTAGAAGGAGACAACACTCACTGGATGGAGAGTCTTGAAAAATCTATGCTTAGAAACAGTCTCAGCATAAACCATTTATATCATTTGGAAGAAATTTCTGCAGTGTGTCTTTATGGTTTTTTCTGGTGAAGGAAATAGGGAGCCCCATCTCTTCTTACCTCTACTGGGTGGTCCGGTTGCTTCCTCATAGTAGCAGAAAAGGCACAATTTTTTTTTCTTTCAAAGATGATAAGTGGAGGTTATTGCTCTGTCTTTTTGTCCACTGCATTCTTAGCACTGCCTCACTCCTACTTGTTTATGTAAGATCCCAATAGGGGACTTCCATTATCTTTTTTTTCTAAGTGTCACCTTGCTTGCTATTTTCCTTGTTTCCTTTCTGTTTGCAGGCATCTTCATTTTCATTTTGCTTCTTTGAAGGGAAAAGTAGTATCCTCCTTTAAAAGTATATCTCATTCAAAACATAAAAGAAGAGAATAATAAATTGAAAGGAAGGACATTAATTGAGAAAATTACAACTCTAAAAACTACAATTGTAGGAGAGAAAAAGGCGAATAGTAGATAGTGTGAAACAATCTGGGGTGGAACACTACAAACCTCTATTCAGAAATGCAATAAATTGGATATTCCCTTTAGTCTGTCAATCTTCTAGTCTCAATTCTTATATACCATCTTTTTTTTTTCCTGATGTTCAGTCTGAAGTATTTTCTCTCATGAGAAGAATGGAGTTTTTCAAATGCAAGAGCCTAATTAGGAGCCAGGTTTTCTGTCCTTTCACAATTGCATTGTAAGTTTAAATTCTCTTTTTCTGCACTATTTACAATAGAGGCATTTATAATAAAGGGTATCACAGTGGGACACTGCTGTCATTGGTAGTATCAAAATGAGAAGTCTAGAGAGAAAATAGACATAAGTTCAAGTACTGTGATGTCCATTCTTTGTAAGTGTTTTTGTCTAATGCAATAACAAGCGGGCGCATACCATATTGGAACTACACTAAGTGGGTTGTGAAACATCTCCACAATTTAATGAGCCTCAAATTTAGTTTTGGAAAAAAAAATGCTTCACTTCCAAATTTCGACATTACTCCTACAGGATACTTGTGTTTTGCTTTCAGGCAGGAGCAAACTAGAAATAGAGATGTCTGGGAGAAAAGAAAGCATTTTCACGGGATAGATGTACAGAGTATTAGTTTTAGTCACATACAACAGTGCTTCTCATGCTCTTATTTGATGATATAGTATGCATAGGAATCATAGGGAGAGCAACATTCCCAAACCTTGCTACCAGAAGTTCTGTAGAAGAACCCCGTAATTTGCACTTCTAATACACTTCCTGGTGATGCCCATAGTCCCAGTACATACATGGGCCTCCCTTTCGGTAGCAAGGACAGAAGGCACAATATTTCTGAGGAGAAGAATCAAAATAGGAGATGCCTGAAATGTTGATGTCATCCTTGACTCCTTCTTTCCCTTGAATACTAACCCTCTATGCTCTCTCATCTTCTGCCACAATATCTAATCACTGGGTTTTGGAGAAATATCTCTCTAGTTCACCGCCATCTTTTCATTCCCACTTTAGTTCAAACCCTAATTATTTCTTGCCTGGATCTTCAGTAGTATCTTGATTGATTCCTCAGTCTCTGGTTTTGTCTTAATTTAATCTAACCTCCATGTAACTTTCTAAAGTCAAATCTAATCAAACTGTTCCTCTTATTAAAATCCAAAAAAGTCCTCTAATTCTCTCCAGAGTAAAGCCCACACTTCTTAGCATTGAATGTTGGGCCTTCTTGATCTCTCCCTGATTCATCCATCCAGTCTTCTTTGTAGCAATGGCTCACTCTAACCCCTGAAAGCAATGCTTTATTTAACTGTCAGCCAAGTTGAGCTGCCTGTGGATTCCTAAACAGGCAAAACCCAAGTCTCTCCCCTGCAATATCCTTATCTTTCAACCAGAAAACATTTTCATTCATTCTTCAAATATATGACTTGGACATAACCCACCTGAAAATTGGACAAAACCCACGTGAAAATTTCCACGACTCTCAAACGCATAGAATCCTCCCTCTTCTGTGGGCATTCATCAACCTCTAGTAATTATTTGCTTATTTTTTTTCTTCTAAAATAATGTGATTTCCTCAAAAGCAGAATTAAAAAATGCAACTCATGTAGGATCTAGCACAAAAAGATCCGCTCAATTAAATTAATTTTAAGAGAGATTAAACACTATTTAGGATTTTCATTTTTCAGATGCAGAGAGAAGGGAGGAAAGATAAAAGAATTGTGTCAAAGCCTCTAAAATAAGGACTACAGAGTGATGTCTTTGCTAAAATGAGGCAGTTCAATCACACAGGATTTCTGTCTTGTTAGAAGGCTTATGTAGATCACTGTAAGGACCAGGAAACACTTGGGAACCAATGAGTGTGCCTGTATGTCTTAGTGTTTCAATCTGTTTGCCTTAAGTGAATTGTTTAAATACTCAGTACAAATATCACCAATTGTATATAGAGCATGCAAATTGCTAACACTTGGGTTATTTTATTCCAGCTGTGCTGTGCTTTGAAAAACTATTGAATATCCCTTACCTCATTAAACATGAAGCTTACAGCAAATCTGAAGATTTACAAAGCATCTATTTTCCTATTAGCCAAGAGGAAAAATGAAAGTTTATAAAGTTTCTTTATAAATAACATAACAAAACACTTGCATAACACCTGAAACTATAAAACTAGTAGAAGAAAACATAGGAAAAAAAATACATGACATTGGTCTGGGTGAGGATTTTTTGGATATGATCCTGAAAGTCTAGGAAATAAAA
Organism: Cacajao melanocephalus; assembly: GCA_963573385.1. Lineage (NCBI taxonomy): Eukaryota > Metazoa > Chordata > Mammalia > Primates > Pitheciidae > Cacajao > Cacajao melanocephalus. Next base: position 10,832 of record CAUYLG010054083.1, on the reverse strand, counting down.
GCAAAAAATAAATAAATGTGATTACATAAAACTGAAAAGCTTCTGCACAGCAATAGAAACAATTAATGAAGTAAAGATACAACCCAGAAAGTGGTTAAAAAAACATATGCACACGATACATCTGATAAAGGCTTAATATCCAAAATATATAAGAAACTCATACATCTCAATAGCAAGAATACAAATAACCGGATTTTAAAATTGAGCAAAAACACCTAAATAGGCACTTCTCAAAAGAAGATATACAAGTGGCAAAGCAGTTTGTTTAAAAATGCTCAATATTCTTTAATCATTAGGAAAACGCAAATTAAACCACACTGAGATCTCACCTCACACTGGTTAGAATGGCTTTTACCAGAAAGATGAAAGATAACAACTGTTGGTGAGGGTGCAGAGAATAAGGAACGCTTGTACACTGTTGGTGATGATGTGAAGTTTTGCAGCTAATATGAAAATGGTGTGCAGTATCTTCAACAAATGTAAATAAATAAATAAATAGAAATAGAACTACCATACTGTATTAGTCAGGGTTCTCTAAAGGGACAGAACTGTTAGGATAGATATAGATATAGATATAGATAGATATAAAGAGTAGTTAATTAAGGAGAATTGACTCACACAATCACAAGGTGAAATCCTAACATATGCCATCTACAAGCTGAGAAGCAAGGAAGCCAGTCCGAGTCCCCAAACCTCAAATCTGGGGAAGCCAACAATGCAGCCTTCAGTTCGTGGCCGAAATATAATTAGAAGTGGTCAATTAAAAATAATATACATTTTAAAATTAACAACATTGAAATGAATACTCATTTAAATTAGCATCAAAAACATAATGAATTATGTGTAAATTCTGCACATATTTAAATGAATGGAGATATATCATTTTCGTGAATAGGAAGACTTTTCATGAATTGGAAGAATGTTGATAAAGATGCCAATTATTTTCAAACTAATCTTTAGCCTCAACTCAATTTAAATTAAAATTCTAGCAGCAAATTGTTATAAAAATTGTCAATTTGATTTTAAAGTTTATATGGAAAGGCAACAGAATTAGACTAGCTAAAACATTTTGAAAAACATGGCATACTGGCACTATCTAATTTTAAGATTTATTTTATAGCTACACTCTTCAAAGCAATTTGGTACTGGCAGAATTTTTTAGATATATAAACCAAAGGAACAGAATAGAGAGTCCAGAATTAGATAGATAGGTATACGATCAATAAAGTTTTAATGAAGGAGTAAAGGTAACACCTTTAAGGAGTAAAGGTAGAACTAAAGAAGTAATGGAGTAAAGGTAATTCCCAGTGTGGAAATTATCATCTTTCCAACAAATAATACCAGAACAATTGGATATCCATGTAAACAAACAAAACCTTGATTCTTGACCTTAAAACACATCTTGCGCCTAAAAATAAAACCTAAAGATGTAAAATATTTAAAAGATAATATAGAAAAAATCTTTATGATCTTGAGACAGGAAAAGATTTCTTTGGTTAGATTCTAGAAACACAATCAATAATAGAAATAATGATATATTGAATTTCTTCAACATTAAGTATTTTAGAACTTCTGCCTTCTGAAATTTACTCTTAAAAAAGTAAAACCACAAGCAAGCAATGGATTGAAATAAAATATTTTATATCACATATTTAAGAAGGGCATTGTATCCAGAATAAATAGAGAACACCTAAATCTCAATGATAAGAAAACAAATAACCCAATAAATAATCGAAAAAAAAATGCGAACTCAAAATTTGCCCAAGAAGGTGTATGGATGGAAAATAAGCACTTATAGGGATGCTAAACCCTATTAGTCATTAGGAAAATACAAATTAAAATTAGGATGAAATACTATTATTGGCATCACAAAAAGATTAATAACTAACAATACAATGTGTGTATTTGTTTTCATATTGCTATAAACAACTACTTGAGACTGGGTAATTTATGAGGAAAGAAGTTTAACTGACTCAGTTCCGTAGGCTGTACAGGTGGCATGGCTTGGGAGTCTTCAGGAAACTTATAATCATGGCAGAAGGGTGAAGGGGAAGCAAATATATATTCGCAGGGCAGCAGGAGAGAGAAAGAAGGGGGAAGTGCTACACAGTTTTAAACAATCAAATCTCCTGAGAACTCACTCACTGTAAGGTGAACAGCAAGGGAGAAATCTGCCTCCATGATCCAATCACCTCCCACCAGGTCCCTCCGCCAACATTGGGAATTACAATTCATCATGAGATTTGGGTGGGGACAGAGAGCCAAACCATATCAGTGTGTTTATGAGGATGCAGAGCAACTGGCACTCTTAAACATTTTCTATTATTAATGCAAAATGTACATTAACTCTGAAAAACAGTTTGGTAATTTCTTAGGAAGTTAAATACTCACTTAAGAGCATTTCCATTCTCAGGAATTTATCTAGAAAAAATGAATATATTGTTTAATGAAAAAAATCATATATAAATATTTGTAGCAACTATTTATTTATAGTTGACAAAAGCTGAAAACTGAACTATCCATTAACAAGTGATTGACTATGATATGCCACAACCCAACAATGGAAAGGAACAAACTGCTAGTACACACAACAAAGTGGACAAATTTCAAATACATTATGATAAGTGAATGAAGCCAATTCTCAAAAACTATTAACTGTGATTCTATGAAAATAACATTCTGGAAAATGCCAAACTATAGACACAGAAATGAATAATTGTTGTCAGAGATTGGGGTATGTGGAAAGAATTATTACAAAGGGAAATTTGAGGGGTTACAAAACTTTTTATATTTTTATTTTGGTATTGGTACATGACTGGATGCATTTGCAAAACTAAGCAAACTATACTAGAAATAGCATGAATTTTACTCTCTATAATGTATACCTAAGTAAAAATAACATAAAAAGATGAAAAAAGAAACAGTTCAAGTCACATAAGAGTAAGTTTCCAGCCCAGATCATGTACATTAGGAATGTCATAGGATTTTAGAAAGGACGGAAATCATCATAAACTAGGTCAGAAAGTGCTGATAGAGGAAGATACAGCATTTTTTTCAGATATGGGAAAAAGGGCATTGGTGAAAGGGAGAGAATCTTATTTCTTTCCTGTTGCTATAACTGAATACATGAGAATGAGTAATTCATATAGATAATACATTTATTTTTTAAAGTTACAATGGATGGGAGGTCCAAGGTCCAAGGGCCACAATTGGTAAAGGCCTTCCTGTTGCTGGGAACCCACTGCAGAGTACAGAGGCTAATCAGGGCATTGGATGATAAGAAGGCTGAGTGTGCTGGCTCAGGCCTTTTTCTGTTTTTATAAAGCCATCAGTACCGCTCCCATGATAATCCGTTAATTAATTAACACATTAATCCATAAGTCCGTGAATGGATTAATTCCTTCAAGAGGGTAGAGCCCTCATGGTCCAATCACTTCTTAAAGGTCCCACCTCTCAATACTGCTACATGGGGATTAAGTTTCAGCATGAGTTTTTAAGAGGACAACATTCAAACCATAGCAGAAAGGAAAAGCGCAAGTTCGGAAACTTGGTTAGGAAAACTGTTGGTCAAAGTTGTGGTCACTGTGTGTCATACTGATTTATTTTTCATTTTGTCTAAAGACCTAAAGAAAGCAGCTAAGTATAATTAAAAAAAAAACAACATAAATTTAATTATACCTCTTTGCTTCATCAACCACCTATCCAATACTGGAGAAGTTAGTTAAAATATTCAGTGTTGAAATACTGAATATTTCAACATCCTTATCAGGTAAATAACAATTTCTCTCTTAAGATTCAACATTGGCTAACATTTATTTACACCCTAAATGATTTCTGACTTTTGTCTGAAAATTTCCAGCTGAGGGACCAGTTGAAAGTTACTTAACCTATCTGAACCTCTTTTCTTTTTTCTATAAATAGGATGGGGCTGTTGAGAGGATGGAATAAGATAGGCGCACCCAGCTTGTTTGTATTTATTTTAGATCAAATTTAAAATTAAGTGTCATAATATTGAAAGACTGAAGGCATTAGTCAAAGCCAAGAAAGGAAGAGAAAATCTGGTGCCTTGAAGAAACAGAGAATAGTTAAATGTGGTTGATACTTAAGGTTAAAGGGGAAAGAGTGGTGAGAGAAGAGATAGGAAGGATCTACATCATGAAAAACTATATGTGCTTTGACCAGAAGTCTTTATTTTACTCCTAACTTCTAACTGTAAAAATATCAATGAGAAAGTGTTGACTGATTTGAGCAACATTTGGCTGACAGAATTTACAGAGTTCAGTGATAAATTAGATGGGGAATGATGGAAAAGAAGGAATCTGTGACCACAGTGTTCATAATGTCAGTCTTTACAAAGGAAATGAAGGACTAAAAAGAGGTGAGAAGAGAGCCAAAGACATAACTCTAGGAAATAAAAATAATTATTTTGTCTGGCATAAAGGGTTAAATTCAAGATAGAGACAGGAGGAAAGACTAGATGATCCTGACAATAAAAATGATAAAAGATAGTTAGCATTTGTTAAGTGCTTATTATATAATAAACACTGTGCCAATTTATATATATATATACTCAAACATATTATATGTATATTTTATATATATACATATATATATACACACACACACACATATATATAATCTCACTTTACAAGAGGAAAAAAAGACTTAGGCAAACTGCTTCCCAAGGCACACTGCTCTATGCAATTGGTTTCAAACTTAGAAGTCAGACAGCAGAACTTGAGTTCTTATAAGGTTAAGTCCTACTTGAAGAGTTGTTACAAGAGATGGGAAGAAAGGTGTATGCAAGAAAAGAGAGTTTAAGTCTGGTAAAATTTGGACATTTTCCATTGGATCTAACAACTAGGAAGTGAAGCCATGAGTGATGTCGAAGAGAAAAATTCCATGCATATGGCAGGGGGCAATGGCAGATTTAAAAAATTGAGCTGCTGGAGAAAGCATGACAGCAAATATGATCTTGATGATGCTGAGCCCACTTTTTCAGTAACCATAGCCCTTTGGGTATGTGAAATAACTTTAATAACACAAAGACCTGACTGGTTTGTACAAATTATAGATTTGTTTTAAAGAATCATGTATTTGCCACATGAAAGCTGATAAGGAAAGTAAAACTATTATGTTAAATAGGTAAGACATCAATAACAACAACTGGAACCATAATATGTGTTCCCCTACACCCTGCTTTTCACTCAAACCCAATATATGTAACTGGGTCAACTTGTCGATCTGAATAAAAAAATTAAGTCAAAGCTCATGAATCCTCTCCTCACTCTAAGATAGTGTGGAGTTATTTGCAACTTCTATCCACAAAATAATCTCAATTTAATCATTAATATGTCTAGTATAGTATAATAATGAAAATCTAAAAACTTAGTTTGAAGGAATGCTTTCCCATTCTACTTGTAGCCAGAGCCTGATTCAAGCTGATTTCTTGCAGGGCTAGGAATGGGGTTTAATAGATTGCATCTCTTTCTACTACAATCACATTTGTACTTTCTTCCTCACCTTGCTAACAGATTTCTGACCAATGGAGCTTGGCAAATTTTCAGCACTAGAGAAAAGAGTGGTACAGGGTCCAGAAAATGCTTTCATTTCAAAAAATGTGTTGAAGGGGCAGCTTTGGGTGGTCTAGAAGATGTCTAAAGTTGATGAATACACTCATTGAGAAGTTTCTGGATTTCTATGAGACCTTTTCCCATCAATGTGAACTCTCTAATTCTTTAAATGGACAAGTGTGTCAACATTTTTGCCTTATGAATTATAACTTCTACCAAGCTTGTAAGTAAAAGAAAATGCAATCCATATTTTCTTTGTCTGAGATTCCTTGCTTGTCCGCACATGAGCAAATAAATCTCTCTTATTACAATTTACTCTCTTATGCATGGTCTACAGTCAGTTCATAGGAACCAGTTGCTTTGGTTCATAGGAAGCCATCTTATAATAAACTAGGCAATTACTTCCCAAACAGCTATTGCTATGGTGCATTTCAAAAGGCCTCTAATCAGCCTCATCCTTACCCTTTAGATTTTTCAGGAAAGAGACAGAGTGAATCTACTTTGCTTCACAAGTTTCCAGAACTAATAATAAACTCTTAACTTTCCATCTAAAACCTAGATTTGAACTTCCGTCTATTTCCTCCCAGGGACAGTGTGACTTCTACCACCTACTGGATGTTTCTAAAATTTTTCCTGTATCTCTAACTCCTAAACATCTTATAATTTCTGTATAGGAAAATAGTTAAAAACTGTAAATTGGCTTTGTTATAAAATTCTGGGTAGTCTTGAACCTCAGTCTGGAATGCAGCTAGCATTTTTAGGTCTTTGCATAAATTGAGTGTGAAACAATTTATTTAAATAACTTGAAATTGAGAAGAGTTTTGTTTTCATTTGCAGGAAAATTCTCTCTAAAAAGCACCCAGAAGAAAGTAGTTCAGAGTGCTGGCCCATTCCTGGTATCTGGTGTATCCTTGAATGAATAAATTCAGATTAATATTAATTAAAATAGCAACACAATGAATTAGCAAAATTTCTTTGTGTGACATAATGATCAATAAAGGAAAGACACAGGTGCCTTAGAGAAAATTTAATCTAAGTGCAAATCTTTTATTCATAAGTTTCAAATTAAATCTGGTTGACTTTTAAAACCTCCATTCAAAGATTAATAAATGTTTATATATCAAAGGGGGAAAATGTCACACTTCTTTTGTAAACTAAAATGCATGTGATTTTACATGTTCCCAAATGAAAAGTATGAGCCAAGGAACAGAAATAAATGAGAACAAATTAAAATGAGTTTATCACAAGCAGAAGTTCCAGAATAAGTTATGTCCACAATTACACCCTGTACTTGTGAATAGTACAATTATCATGCATTCAAACATGGAGTTTTTTCAATCATAAAGAGTATTCTTGACTGAAGAATTCTATTTATGGCAGAATGATAAATCCAATACAGGTGTTTATCACAACTGCTGAACAGGTATGTGTAGGAACTTTGCCACTAAGTCAAGGCTAACATGAGGAAAAGAAAAAAGACCGTTCAGTAAACTCTTGTTATGAACAGCAGATGTTCACAGAACTGACTTGAGTTGGTCTAAGACTCAAGTCTTTCTGAAATATAATTGAAAATGAACAGCAAGGAGAAAATATGCATTTTGCTAAGTAATGTTTAGATTTGTTTTTAATTGTGGTAATATTCATATAATGTGCATTTTTAAGTTTACAGTTAAGTAGTGTTCAATACATCCACATTGTTATACAACCTATCTACAGAACCTTTAACATCTTGCAGAACAAACCCAATACTAATTAAACAGCAACTATCAATTTCCCCTTCCCTGTAGCCTCTGGTAACCAGCATTCTACTCTTTGCGTTTGCGAGTTTGAATATTTTATATATCTCATAAAAGTGGGATCATGCAGTATTTGTCCTTCTCTGATTGGTTTATTTCACTTAGCAAAATGTCCTGTAGGTTCATCAATCTTGTCACATATAGTGGAATTTCCTTCTTTTTCAAGGTTGAATTATATTCTACTGTATGCAAATACCACATTTTCTTTATTCATTCATCCAGTCAACTAAAACCTTCTGCACAGCAAGGAAACAATCAACAGAATGTGAAGGCAATCTATAAAAGAAGAGGAAGAAAGCATACGTAAAAAATATATCTGATAAAGATTTACTAGTCAAAAATATAAGGCACTCTTACAACTCAATTGCAAAAAAAATCAAATAACCCAATATAAAAATGGGTCAAGGCCTTGAATAGACGTTTCTCCAAAGAAGATATACAAATGATCAAGAGGTATATCATTGGTGGCATAGTTTAAATACATGTCCCTTTCAAATATCATGTTGAAAGTTGATTCTCGATGTTGGAGGTGGGGCCTGGTGGGACATATTTGGATCATGGAGGTGGATTCCCTCATGAATGGCATGGTGTCATTCTCATGGCAAAAAAGCCTGGCAACTTCTTTTCATCTCCCTCACTTATATAATCTCTACACAGCAGTTCCTTTTCATGTTTTGCCATGACTGAAAACGTCTGGAAACCCTTAAATCAGAAGCAGATGCTAATATCATGCTTTTTGTACAAACTGCAGAACTATGACCAAAAAACGTATTTTCTTTATAAATTACCCAGCGTTAGTTATTTCTTTAGTGACACAATAGGATTAAAACATAAAATCAGTGCTGAGAAAAGGGTAGTGTTATAAAGTTACCTGAAATTGTGGCAGCAGATTTGGAACTGGATAATGGGCAAAGTTGGAAGAATTTGGAAGGCTCAGAAGAAGACAGAAAGATGAGGGAACGTTTGGAATTTATTAAACACCATGCAAGTGGCTGTTACCAAAATGCTAATGGTAATATGGATAATAAAGGCCATGCTTAGGAGGTCTCAGATAGAAATGAGAAACTTATTGGGAGCATAGGTCACCCTTGTTATGATGTAGCAAAGAACTTGGCTGCATTGTGTCCATGTTTTAGGACTTTGTGTAAGGTTGAACTTATGAGTGATGATGCAGCATATGTGGCTGAAGAAATTTCTAAGAGCAAAGCATTCAAGATGTGATGTGGTGGTTTCTAATAACCTATAATTCGATATGGGAGCAAGGCAATGACTTAAAGTTGAAACTTGAAATTAAAAGAGAAAATATTAAAACTTGGAAAATTTGCCACCTAGTCATGTGATTGAGAAGAAAATATCATTTTCAGGTGAGGAATACAAGGGAGCCATAGAGCAGCCACTTGTTAGGGAGACTGCCATGACTAAACAGGATTCAGGTGCTACTAGTTACAACAATGGGGAAAAGGCCCTTGTAGGCATTTCAGAGATCTTTGAGCTTTTCCTTCCATCACAGTCCTGGAGGCCTGAGAGAACAGAATGGTTTTGGGGACCAGGCCCAGGACACTGTTGCCCTGTGCTGCCTTGGGATGCTGCTCCCCAAATCTCCATGGCTCCAGTTTTAGCAACAGCTCGAAAGGCCTCAGATACTGCTTGGACTTCTGCTCTTGGACTGAATGTGAAGGCAAATGAGCTTTGTAAGATTTCATGTGGTGCTAAGCCCATAGGCACACAGAATGCAAGAGCCATGGAGGCTTGGAAACTTCCATCTAGATTTTAGAAGATGTGTCTGAAAGCCTGGATGCCCAAGAAGAAGTCTGTCACAGGGGTGGAGCCCCATCAGAGAGACTGTTCTAAAACAGTGCTAAGAAAAAAAGCAGTGACCCAGTGTGGTTGGATTCACCACTGGGGCACTGCCTATTGGAGAGGTGGGAATGGGACCACTGCCCTGTAGATCGCAGAATGGTAGAACCAGTGGCAGCCTGCACCCTCAATCTGGAAAAGCTCCATTTGACTCTAGCTTGTAAGAGCAGCTGTGTGGGATGTAACCAGAAAAGCCATGAAAAGGACTGGCTGAGGTTTTGGGAACCCACTGCTAGCACCAGTGCACCCAGGATGCAGAACATGGACTCAAGGGAGGCAATTTTGGAGCTTTAAGGTTTAACATATGCCTTGCTATATTCAAGACATTCATAGAGCCTGTTACCCCTTTCTTTTGACCAATTTCTCTCTTTTGGAATGGGATTGTTTACCCAATGCCTGTGCCACCATTGTATGGTGAATAACTTGGTTTTGATTTTGCAGATGCAAAATCAAGGTAAATAACTTGGTTTTGATTTTGCAGATGCATGGCTAGAAGGAACTTGCTTTGAGTTTCAGATAAGACTTTAGACTTTGGACTTTGGACTTTGTCATTAAGGGAAGTTTTCTGAACCCCCACCAGAAGCAGATGCTGATGTAATGTTTCTTGTACAACCTGAAGAATCATTACCCAGCCTCAGATATATTTTTATGGCAACACAAATAAACTCAGATAATCAGAAAAATGGAAATCAAAGCCACAATAAGGTATCACCTCATACCTGTTAGGATGTCTGTTGCACACACACACACTCAAACACAAGATAAGTGTTGGCAAGATATGGAGAAATAGGAACCCTTGTATATTGTTGGTGGTAATGTAAAATTGTGCATTCTCTATGAAAAACAGATGTATGTTCCTCAAAAAGTTAAAAATAGAATTATCAGATGATACAGAAATCCCATTTCTGGAAATATTTCAAAAATAATTGAAATCATGATCTCAAAGAGATATCTGCGCTCCCATGTTCATTGCAGCATTATTCACAGTAGCCAAAATATGGAAACAATCTAAATGTCTATGATGACTCCAATATAAAATGTTTTTTCCTACTTCTATACTGAGATTTTTTTAAAAAAGGTTGAAAGTGTATCCTAAACACCTTTCTAAATATTACATGTCTATTTCTAGTATATTGAAAGTGTTGCACTTAGATGCACAAGCAGAAAACAATTTACTTCTTTTTTTCTTTCTTTCTTTCCTTCATCATTCCTCTTCTTTCCAGTGTAACACTTGAACTAGATCCCATAGCTTATCTGGTCACTTACGTATGTAAGCAGACTCTCATTTCTAGGAGTTTTCTAAAGTACAGTAAAGCTTAACATCAAGACTTCAATTTTTTATTTATTCAATCACATTAGCTATTTATCTTCCTACTGAGACTCCAAAGCTGGAAGATAGGACTTTTGGTTATACTATTTTAAGTAAACTGTAGCTCAACTCTCTTTGCGTTTTGGTAAAACTTGAGTTTTTGCTTATTTAGTCCAGGCTGTCTTAGCTCTCTCTGCAGTGAAGTTCCAAGCATTTCAGCCAGTTTTGCAATCTACCCATCTGACAAAGGGCTAATAACTAGAATCTACAAAGAACTAAAACAGATTTACAAGAAAA
>CAUYLG010054080.1:0-62315 GCA_963573385.1 Cacajao melanocephalus | reverse complement strand
TCTTTACCTTAGGCCTCCTGTTGCCACTTGATTTCTAATTAACTGCACCAATAATATAGTTTAGTTTGGTGTATAAACTTCAGTGTACTCTGAGCCAAGCAAGCTTATAATTATTTAGCTAGAATTAACATAGGTCTCCCCTGGCCATCTTGACCCACAGAATTTTGCTTATTATCAGACTGGGCATAGTGGCTTACACCTGGAATCCTAGCACTTCGGGAGGCCAAGGCAGGCGGATCACTAGAATCCAGGAGTTCCAGACCAGCTTGGGCAACATGGCAAAATCCTATCTCTACAAAAAATACAAAAATTAGCCCAGGTGATGGTGCATGCCTGTGGTCCCAGCTACTCAGGAGGCTGAGGTGGGAAGATCACCTAAGCCTGAGACATTAACGTTGCAGTGAGCTGTGATCTCACCACTGCACTCCAACTTGGGTGAAAAAAATAGACATGTAATGTCTTTATACTTATTTAGTATAAGAAATTTGGAACAACTTTGACAGAATTAAATATCTTACATTGCTTATTATATTTCTAGTAAACAAAAATTCAACAAAGGGCCATAGGACCTATAATAACAGATTGATTAAAAGAGTGAAGAGCTCTTTAGCACTGAAAGAAAGGAGACCATTGGCCAGGCACAGTGGCTCAAGCCTGTAATCTCAGCACTTTGGGAGGCCAAGGCAGGTGGATCACCTGAGGTCAGGAGTTCAAGACCAGCCTGGCCAACATGGTGAAACACCGTTTCTACTAAAAATGCAAAAATTAGTCAAGTGTGGTGGTGCACACCTGTAGTCCTAGCTACTCGGGAGGCTGAGGCAGGAGAATTGCTTGAACCCAAGAGGCAGAGGTTGCAGTGAGCCAAGATCGTACTATTGCACTCCAGCCTGGGCTATAAGAGTGAAACTCCGTCTTCAAGAAAAGAAAAGAAAGGAGGGCATCGGGTGAGTGTTAACTAATCAACATCTTTAACAGGAATGTGGACAAGCATCTTCTAAAGGAATTAATGGATTTATACTATTTCAATACTATTTTTGTCAAGGAAATGTATATGAATACTATTTTATTTTTAATATATATTTTGAGTTTCTACTAAGTAAAGCAAATTGATTTTTTGGAGCATTGTTATCAGATATTCTGTCTCTAGAGCAACTCAGATTCTCAAGAGAATAGACTAATCATCAAATGACAGAAACCACAAGTAGAATTCCTCTAGATAAGTAAGGGAACACCACATTTTCTTCAATTAGATAAATGTCTGGTGTTATGTTTCTATAATTTATGTAAATTGCAACCATAGACCTACCAATTACCCTATTTAAACTTGGCTGGTTCCCCAAAGACTTCTTAGGAAAAAACTTATAATAATTAATTGCCACTGGGCTGGGGGATAGAGGGAGGGGAGGGTACTGAAACTTGAACTTGCATTTTTTGTAAAGCTCTATTTTTGAAAATCTCTTTTAACTAGGAATGTTTTACATTAAATGGAAAAATAATTGGGAAAAATATTTTTTTCACTTGGGAGTATTATGGGGAAGGATATTTGAAATAGGCATTTAAAGCCAAACTATTATCTAAATTTTTGTTTCAAATAGTTGAAATGGAATTTTTGGGGGATATGAATCTGGAATATTTTATGTTGTTAAGTCACTGGGCTTTAGGTTTAATGTTATTTTTGAAGAGGGTTAATATTAATTAACTCTAATACAAATCACTAAAATACAAAAATCAAGAAAAGAGCTGGTCGCAGTGGCTCATGTCTGTAATCCCAGCACTTTCGGAGGCCAAGGCGGGTAGATCACCTGAGGTCGGGAGTTTGAGACCAGCCTGACCAATAAGGAGAAACTGCATCTCTACTAAAAATACAAAATTAGCTGGGCGTGGTGGCACATGTCTATAATCCCAGCTACTCGAGAGGCTGAGGCAGGAGAATCACTTGAACCCGGGTGGCAGCGGTTGCAGGTGAGTGGAGATCATGCCATTGCATTCCAGCCTGGGCAACAAGAGGGAAACTCCATCCCAAAAAAAAAAAAAAAAAAAGAATCAGTAAAAGACACAACTAGGCACTCCTGCTATTCACATATTCACATCATGGCTGGATATAGACACGCATAAGGTGGAAGGTCCAATGTCAATTGCTGGCGCTTTAATTGACTCAGGCCATATATCACTGTAATATTTGCATTATCTTGCTGGTGTATTGGTCAAATTTAGAATTTTTTCTTTTCTTTTTTTGGTTGGGGCAGGTGGAGAGAAAACAGGAAATGATTTATTCAGTTCTTTCTACACAGTTAACACAAATTTAAGCACTAGTTGCCGTCAAATAACTTCCTATATCATATACCTGAGAAAGAATTTTCCCCAAGTTATTAGTGGAACACTATATCAACCTCCTTTTTAAAAAAAAAAAAAACAGTTTTAGGTTGGGCGTGGTGGTTCATGCCTGTAATCCCAACACTTTGGGTGGCCAAGGTGGGAGGATCACTTGAGGCCAGGAGTTCGTTTCCTTTGCAGTGAGCTATGATCATGCCACTGCTGGGCTACAGAGCAAGACTCTGTCTTAAAAAAATAAATTAATTAAATTAAATTAAAATAATAAAATAATAGAAAAAAGCAGTTTTATATCCTTTGGTAGTTCATAAACATCGGCACATTACCTGTCAGACATGAAAAAAATAAAGAAAAAACAGGTTCATTGCTATAATTCAGGTACCACACAATTCACTGACTTAAAGCATACAATTCAATGGTCTTTAAGATAATCACAGAATTATGCAACCATCACTACAATTAATTTTAGAACATTTTCATCACCTTAAAAGAACTGATACCCTTTAGCTATCATACCCAAATTCCCCCATTACCCCAGCCCTAGGAAACCACTGATCTAATTTCTGTCTGTATAGATTTCCCTATTCTGGACATTTCTTTCTTTCTTTCTTTCTTTCTTTCTTTCTTTCTTTCTTTCTTTCTTTCTTTCTTTCTTCTTTCTTTCTTTCTTTCTTTCTCTTTCTTTCTTTCTTCTTTCTTTCTTCCTTTCTTTTTTTTTCTTTCTTTCTTTTTCTCTCTTTCTCTTTCTTTCTCTCTTTCTTTCTTTCTCTTTCTCTCTTTCTCTCTCTCTCTCTCTCTTTCTTTCTCTCTTTCTTTCAACAAAGTCTTGCTCTGCCGCCAGGCTGGAGTTCAGTGGTGCGATCTCAGCTCACTGCAACCTTGGCCTCCTGAGTTCAAGCGATTCTCCTGCCTCAGCCTCCTGAGTACCTGGGACTACAGGTGTGCACCACCCCGCCCAGCTAATTTTTGTATTTTTAGTAGAGACAGGGTTTCACTGTGTTGATCAGGATGGTCTCCATCTCTTGACCTCGTGATCCACCTGCCTGGACCTGCCAAAGTGCTGGGATTAAAGGCGCGAGCCACTGCACCCAGCCTTGTTCTAGACGTTTTATATAAACAGAACCATACCATATGCAGCATTTTGTGACTGGCTTCTTTTACTTAACATAATATTTTCAAGGTTCATCTATGTTGCAGGATGTATCAGTACTTCATTCCTTTTTACGGACAAAAAATATTTCATTGTATGAACATAATATATTTTGTTCTTCTATTCATATGTTGATGGACTTTTGCTAATTTATCTTAAAATCAGCATTTTGCAGCACCAATCATATAGCAAAATGTCATGTCAAATATATTTTTATTACCAGGCATTTATGGACTGGGTAGGAAATGTCCAAAATTAAGTCTGAATACCTTTCTGGTACTATGAAGCACCAAATAATAAAACAGTAACCTGAATCATGTGACTTAAAAGGGACGCAGCTCTCAATTCAGTTGTTGGTCAAAGAAACTGGATGACTTGATTACTTCTGTCTGCCCAGAAATCATCTACAAATCTGTAGGAGCTATGAGAAATGAGTGAAGAAACTTGTGTTTTTAAGGAAGTTGGTGGGAATATTCCTATTCACTCAGAAAAATGAAAGTACAAAACAAGGGAGAGAAATAATACATAGAGGAATGATTAAAATGCATAGTGGTATAACTGTAATTTTTCTTGATTTCCGATGAGAGTCTTGATTAACAAACTAGCCATCCCAGAGGCCTACAAGCAAGTAGAATTTGGGGTGGTTGCAAGTGTTTGCAGTTGGATTTAGGGGGCAAATTTGAGTCCTGATCCATCACTTATTGGTGATGTTTCCTTGAGCAAGGCAGTTACCATTTCCTCATCTGTCAAATGTAACAATGTTTCTCTGTCAACCCTGGGAAGATTAAATGAGGCAATGGGAAGCTGGGTGAGGTGGCTCATACCTGTAACCCCAGCACTTTGTGAGGCTGAGGCAGGCAGATCACAAGGTCAGGAGTTCAAGACCAGACTGGCCAACATGGTGAAAACCCGTCTCTACTAAAAAATACAAAAACTAGCTAGGCATGGTGGCTCATGCGTGTAATCCCAGCTACTTGGGAGGCTGGGGTAGGAGAATTGCTTGAACCAGGACCCAGGAGGCAGAGGTTGCAGTGAGCTGAGATCACGCCACTGCACTCCAGCCTGGGCTACACAGCAAGACTCCATCTCAAAAAACAAAAAAATGAGGCAATGGGTATGGAAGCATCAGAAAACAAACACAGGGATTGGTTGCAGTGACTCACACCTGTAATCCCCAGCACTTTTGGGAGGCCGAGGCGGATAGATCACCTGAGGTCAGGAGTTCGAGACCAGCCTGACCAACCTGGTGAAACCCCGTCTCTACTAAAAATACAAAAATTAGCTGGGCCTGTAATCCCAGCTACTTGGGAGGCTGAGGCAGAGATTGCTGTGAGCCGAGATGGTGCCACTGCACTCCACCTGGGCGACAGAGCGAGACTCTGTCTCAAAAAGAAAAAAGAAGCCGGGCGTGGTGGCTCACACCTGTAATCCCAGCACTTTGGGAGGCTGAGGCAGGTGGATCACGAGATAGGAGTTTGAGACCAGCCTGACCAACATGGTGAAACCTCGTCTCTACTAAAAATACAAAAAAAAAAATCAGCTAGGCATGGTGGCACATGCCTGTAATCCCAGCTACGCAGGAGGCTGAGGCAGACGAATTGCCTGAACCTGGGAGGCGGAGGTTGCAGTGAGCCAATATCGTGCTACTGTACTCCAGCCTGGGTGACAGAGTGAGACTTTGTCTCAGAAAAAAAAAAAAAAAGAAAACAAACACATGGTCAGCATGGATCTGATTGTTTACAGCTGTATCCTCAAAAGCCCAGCTTAGGGCCTGGTAGCAGGTTGAGATAATAAGTGAAGCCTTTGGTAAATTGCAAGGTGTTATTTGCATATTCTCTCTGTATTGTTACTTCTTTTCCTCCAACTTATTCACTGTCTTCCAAATTGAGTGATGAGATGGGTTATCTTGAAAATAGGAAGTCTCAGACAATCTTCTTTTGGCCCCTTTTATCATAAAAACATAAAATCTAAGACACTTTTAATTTGAAAAAATTTTATTCACACATTCCACCTACGTTTGTACTTTTCTAGTATACCACTTCCTCTTGAGCATTTTCTTTTTCTCTTTGTGTAACTTGGATTGTTGGCACCGGCCTCCTTCTTATAGAACCCCACCAACCACAACGTGAAGTTGGTATAATCTAGGTCTTTGTTCGGATGACAATGGCAGTGGTATTAATGACTTTATAACTACCTCTATACTGGCCAGTCAGCTGGTAAAACACAACCATTACTTTCAATTGTTAAATCCTATTGATTTCAACTAGTCTTGAACTTGGGAAATGAAGCTCATCTATCTTCTCAAATGCAGTAAAAAAAACCACAATGCCTTAAACTTGTATAAATCATGTAATAGGCATTTGAACAGATGCACTCTAATTTATATTTTGGATAAATCTAGATTTCCATATAATGGATTCAGTTTGCTTAAAGCAAGATATACCAATAACATTTAATGGGAGTAAACCCAAATCATGTTATGTGAGACATCAGCAATTTTCCTGCTAGAGACTATCAAATAGTCACTTTATCCTCAGGAGTCAAAACATATTTAGTAAACACCTACTGTGTTCCAGGCACTGTGGTGAGCCCTGGGGATACCATGGTAAGCAAAACACAGACATTGACCCTCAGTCCATGGAATGGCACAGAGTCTAGTGGGAGAGACATTTAATTAAATAGTCCCACAAATGAGGGAGTAATTACTGATTGAGGAAATTGGGAGGTAAGTGGTCTGAGTAAAAGGAGCAAAGTTCTTTAAGAGCATCCAACGGGGAACCTGACCTAGAATGGGAGCAGGGAGATTATGAAGGAAGTGCACACAAGGAAGTGAAGCTTCAGCCAAAGGAAGTGCAAGAGGTAATTGGAACTGGAGAAGAGGGTGGCACGGGGAAGAATAACATGCCACACAGGGCAAATATCATGTGCTAAGGTCGATTGCATGGCCAGGGAGTTTGGCAAATGTGCGAAACACAGGAAGCACCAAGGAGGAACTTAGGGAAGTGAAGTGCGAGATGGAAAGGCAGACAAAGGTCAGAATCAGCAAGGCTCCCTGGCCCACATGAGGAATTCTTATCTTTGTCCCTGGAATAATGAGAACCCATAGAAAAGTTCTGCTTTTGTTTAATTGAAGAATAACATCATACAATAAAATGCAACTCTAAGCATATGGTTCAATGAAGACTTACATATGTATGCCTGTCTGTATAACTACCACCCAGATCAAGATACAAAACATTTCCATCATTCCAGAAAGTTCCTTCATGTCCCCTTTGAGTCAATTACCTACCACCCCTACCCCCACAAGGGAACCACAATTCTTTTATTACCATAGATCATTTTTGTCTGTCCTTGAACTTCATGTAAATGGAATCATATAGTACTTCTTTCATTTAACATTACGTCTATGAGATTAATCCGTGGTATTGCATGTAATAAAGTCTTAGAAAGGTTTCACTCAGAAATGAAATAAAACTTAAGTGACAGCTCTTGACTTCTGGGTTTAGCTGAGGTTTGTGGTTACCAGAGTCAGCTGTGTTGGTGAGAGGATATTTGCTTCTTGTTCGTTGCTAACTATTTTCTTATTTTCAGTTGAATTTCTTCCTTTTGCTACTTTTCCTCATTGCATGGAAGTTTTTCTTCCAGTTACTAACAATGAATCAACTTCAACACAGTTTTTTGCCAAACTAAAAGGGTCTTTCTCAGGCTTCCCTAGGACACACCCAAGAAATATTTGCTCAGTGAGTAACCAGACAAGCCCTTTGGGGAAAGAGGATGACTCCTTGGAAGTAGAATTATTGTTGCTCAATATATGGAAGGAATAACAATTTCACATTTTTTAATGCATCTGAATGGACAATGGAGTTGTAACCTTATAATATTTTCCTCATCCATAAAATGAATCAAACTAATTAATCTCTAAGATCCTTAAAGTTCTATGAATTAGATGTTAGAGGTACTTTTTTGTTGACTAGACTTTATTATCTTTACTACTGCTGTCTTTTAATGAAAACGTTAAAAAACAAAAAGCCTCCTAGCTGTGTGACATACAAGGCTCAAGGAGTATGTGAGCATCAAAAATCATACCCTTTGGCCAAGTAATGGTGACTCATGCTTATAATCCCAGCACTTTGGGAGGCTGGAGGTAGGAGGATTGCTTGAGCCTAGGAGTTTGAGAGCAGTCTGGGCAACATAATAAGACCCCAATATCTACAGAAAATAAGAACATTAGCCAGGTATGGTGGTGCACACCTGTACTCAGAGGCTGTGGCAGGAGGATCAATGGAGCCCACGAGGTCAAGGCTGGAGTGAGCCATGACAGTGCCACTGCACTACAGCCTGAGTGACAGAGTAAGACCCTGTCTTAAATATATATATATATATATATATATATATATATATATATATATATATATATATTTTGGGGGGAGGGATGGGGCTAGGTGCAGTGGCTCATGCCTGTAATCCCAGGACTTTGGGAGGCTGAGGTGGGTGGATCACCTGAGGTCAGGAGTTCAAGACCAGCCTGACCAACATGGTGAAAATATAAAAACTAAAAATATAAAAATACTACTAAAAATACTACTAAAAATATAAAAACTAGCCGGGCATGGTGGCAGGTGCCTGTAATCCCAGCTACTCAGGAGGCTGAGGAAGGAGAATTGCTTGAACCTGGGATGTGGAGGTTGCAGTGAGCCGAGATTGAGCCACTGCACTCCAGCCTGGGCAACAGAGTGAGACCCTGTCTCAAAAAAAAAATATTTTTTATATATATATATATTTAACCTGTCTTTCACATGAAAAATACAAAAGGATATAGAGGGAAAAGTCTCTCCCATCTCTATATTCTAGCCCCTGTTCCCTTTCCACAGGCAATCAATATTGCTAGCTGCTTATGTAGGCTTCCACTAAAGTTTTATGCAAATAGTTGTATATATTTGTATATATTTAACTGTATTTCCCATTTTTTGGTAAAAATACTAACACACTGTTCATCCTGTTCTGCGCCTTGCTTTTTGGTTTTATTTTTTTTGAGACAGTCTCGCTCTGTTGCCCAGGCTGGAGTGCAGTGGTATGGTCTTGGCTCACTGCAACCTCTGCCTCCCGGGTTCAAGCAATTCTCCTGCCTCAGCCTCTTGAGTAGTTGGGATTACAGGCACATACCGCCATGCCTGGCTAATTTTTGTATTTTTAGTAGAGATGGGGTTTCACTATGTTGGCCAGGCTGGTCTTGAACTCCTGACCCCATGATCAGCCCACCTAGGCCTCACAAAGTACTGGGATTACAGGTGTGAGCCACCGTGCCTAGCCACTTTTTTATTTTTATTTTTTAACACTTAGCACCTAATGAGCTTCTTTATTAGAAAAATGAGTACTTACCTCATAGGGTTGTGTGAAAATCAAATGAGTTAAAATATACAAAGCACTTAGAAAATGCCAGGCATAGCTGGGAGCAGTGGCTTACTCCTGTAATCGCAGCATTTTGGGAGGCCAAGGTGGGCAGATAATCTGAGGTCAGGAGTTCAAGACCAGCCTGACCAACATGGTGAAACCCCATCTCTACTAAAAATATAAAAATTAGCTGAGTGCGGTGGCGCATGCCTGTAATCCCAGCTACTCGGGAGGCTGAGGCAGGAGAATCATTTGAACCCGGGAATCGACAGTGAGCTGAGATTGCACCATTGTACTCCAGCCTGGGCAACAGTGAGACGCTGTCTCGAAAAAGAAAATGCCAGGCATATTTTAACTTCTGTATTCGTTTTCTAATAGAAAAACACAAACCTAGTGGCTTAGAACAATACTGTATTAGCTCACAATTTCTGTAGGTCAGAAGTTCAAGCATGGCTTAGCTGGGGTCTGTACTCAGGTTCTCACAAGGTTGAAATCATGCAGCTGGGCTGCATTCTAACTTGGAGGCTCAACTACAAAAGGGTTTGCTTCCAAACTCCTTCAAGTTGTTGGCAGCTTGTTTGTTCAAAGCAGGCAATAGGAGAGAGTTTCTGCTGCTTGGAGTCTCTGACCTCAAGGAATGCCTAGTTCTCCCCATCCCTTTGAGATATAATTCACATACTATAAAATCCATCTTTTAAAGTATATAGTTCAGTCGGGCGCAGTGGCTCATGCATGTAATCCCAGCACTTTGGGAGGCTGAGGTGGGCAAATCATGTGAGGTCAGGAGTTTGGGACTAGCCTGACCAACATGGCGAAACCTCATCTCTACTAAAAATACAAAAATCAGCTGGGTGTGGTGGCAGGTGCCTGTAATCCCAGCTACTCATGAGGCTGAGGCAGGAGAATCGCTTGAACCCAGAAGGCAGAGGTTGCAGTGAGCCAAAATGGCATCACTGTACTCCAGCCTGGGTGACAGAGTAAGACTCCATCTCAAAAAAAAAAATATGTAAATCTATATACTTAAAAATATATAGTTCAGTGGTTTTAAATATATCCACAAAGTTGTGGCATTATCAGTGCTATCTAATTCCAGAATATTTTCATCAACCCAGAAAGAATCCTTGTACTCATTAGCAGTCAGTCCCTATTCTCCCCTTCTACCCTCTCTCTAGCTCCTGGTAACCACCAATCATTTTTCCATTTCTGTAGAATTTCCCATTCTGAACTTCCATATGAACAGAATCTGTAATATATCGCTTTTGTGTTTGGCTTCTTTCATTTAGCATAATGTTTTCAAGGTTTATTCATATTGTAGCATGTATCAGTGCCTCATTCCTTTTTATGGCTGCATAGTATTCCACTGTGTGGACATACCCTATTGATATATATTTAAGTTATTTCCAATCCTTTGCTAATACAATACTGTAAAGAATCTCCTTGAATACACATTTAGAATGTGAATGAGTACATTTGTACCATATACATTTCTAGAAATAGAATTGCTAGGTCAAAGGTTATGCATCAGTAATACTGATAGTTATTGTTGAGTTAAGCTATTCGTATCCTGTCTTTTAAGTACTGTTTGAGGAAGGGAGATGAAATGGCATAATGGAAAATGCACTGAGTTTTGGACTTTGTTTCAAGAGAAGTTTAATATATTGTGGTTATTAAGGGTATGGGGCTTTGGAGGCATACTGCCTGTGTTAGAATCTTGGTTTTGCCACTTACACTCTAAATGACATTAAGTTAATTAACTGCTCTGCCTCAGTGTTTTCATCTGTAAATGGAGATAACATTAGAACCTTCTCCGGGGATCAATGAGACTATACATTTAACACTCTTAGAAGTGTCTGACACATAGAAAGTGCTCAGTAAATGTTAACTCTTCTTACTAGCTGGCTATATGATCTTGGGTCATTGTCTCTTCCTATTTTTATTTTATTTTTCTGAGATGGAGTCTTGCTCTGTTGCCAGGCTGGAGTGCAGTGGTGCGATCTTGGCTCACTGCAATCTCCGCCTCCTGGGTTGAAGCGATTCTCCTGCCTCAGCCTCCCGAGTAGCTGGAACTACAGGCTCAAGCCACCACGCCCACCTAATTTTTGTACTTTTAGTAGAGACGGGGTTTCACCATGTTGGCCAGGATGGTCTCGATCTCTTGACCTTGTGATCCGCCTGCCTTGGCCTCCCAAAGTGCTAGGATTATAGGCTTGAGCCACTGCGCCTGGCCTTATTATGACAGAGTCTCACTCTGTCACCCAGGCTGGAATGCGTGGTGCAATCTTGGCTCACTGCAACCTCTGCCTCCCAGGTTCAAGTGATTCTCCTACCTTAGCCACCTGAGGGGTTGATAGGCATGTGCCACGACGCTCAGCTAATTTTTGTATCTTTTTTTTTTTTTTTTGGAGACAGAGTCTAGCTTTGTTGCCCAGGCTGGAGTGCACTGTTATGATCTCGGCTCACTGCAACCTCCACCTCCCAGGTTCAAGCAATTCTCCTGCCTCAGACTCCAGAGTAGCTGGGATTATAGGCACCGATAGAGACAGGTTTTCACTGTGTTGGCCAGGCTGGTCTCAAACTCCTGACCTTGTAATCTGCCGGCCTCAGCCTCCCAAAGTGCTGGGATTACAAGTGTGAGCCACCGAGCCTGGCCTTAATTTTTGTATTTTTAGTAGAGACAGGGTTTCACTATGTTGACCAGACTGGTCTTGAACTCCTGACCTCAAGTGATCCACCTGTCTCGCCTCCCAAAGTGCTGGGATTATAGGCATGAGCCACGGTGCCTGGCCTCTTTTCCTATTTTTAAATTGAGGACTTGAAATTGATTATTTTTATGTTTCCAAATTTTAAAAGGCAATTGTGGTCCCTGGATGTTTAATTTTACACTATTTTATACTGTTCTCTAATATTCCTTGTGCTGCTGCTTTGTCCACTACTGATAGCAGGAGACAACTATAGGCTTTATACTGAAAAGTGTAAACTTTTGGTAGCTCTTGCTTCAGAACCATGTACATCTGTGGTACTCACACCCCCCATGGATATCTATATACACATATATGAACACATAGATGGATATCCTCTGTATCTCACTGTGTTAGTTTTCCTGAAATAGGTGGGATTCAGCAAATTTATCCCCCTTTTCTGCCCCTCATGTGTCTGACTCCTTACTTTACCTTTAGGTCTCAGCATAGCCATCACCATAGATCCTAGTTTCAGATGCGTTCCCCACTAAACAGCAAATTTGAAGAAGGTAGCCATGTCCATTTACTTCAAAATTACATCCATAGTAGTGCTTATTCTCCAATAACTAAAAAATATTTCTTCTCTTTTTTTCCTTTTTTTTTTTTTTTAATAAGACAGAGTCTTGCTCTGTCACCTAGGCTGGAGTGCAGTGGCATGATCTTGGCTCACTGCAACCGCCGCCTCCTGGGTTAAAGCGATTCTTCTGCCTCAGCCTCCCGAGTAGCTGGGACTACAGGAACAGGCTACCATGCCTGGCTAATTTTTGTATTTTTAGTAGAGACAGGGTTTCACCATATTGGCCAGGCTGGTCTTGAACTCCTGACCTCAGGTGATCCACCCACCTCGGCCTTCCAAAGTGCTAGGATTACAGGTGTGAGCCACCATGCCCGGCAATTTTTTCTTTTATTATTATTATTTTTGAAATGAAGTCTCGCTCTGTTGCCCAGGCTGGAGCGAAGTGGCACAATCTCAGCTCAGTGTAACCTCTGCCTCCTGGCTTCAAGTGATTCTCTTGCCTAAGCCTCCCAAGTCGCTGGGATTACAGGCACCCACCACCAGGCCCAGCTAATTTTTGTATTTTTAGTAGAGACAGGGTTTTACCATGTTGGCCAGGCTGGTCTTGAACTCCTGACCTCAAATGATCCACCTCCCTCGGCCTCCCAAAGTGCTGGGACTATTATTATTATTTTTATTTTAAAACAGAGACAGAGTCTTACTATATTGCAAAAGCTGGTCTTGAACTCCTAGGCTCAAGTGATCCTCCTGCCTTGGCTCCCAAAGTGCTGGGATTACAGGTGTCAGCCACCACACTCAGCCAAATTTCTTTTAATAAATGTCGATTTGGAATGGGAAACAATTTTTATCCTCACAAAATTTAAGTGGAGGGCTAATGGTTCTGTCTAGCCTTAGTTTGAGGTGCTCCTTACTAATAACCTGTGGTTGCCTTATGCATAGCCTAGGAGCTTCCAAGTACAGTTGTCTTTTCTTGAGTGGATGAGTAGTGGCATTAGTATGCAATTAGGTTGTTTTTTTTAATGGAGACAGGGT
This sequence comes from Cacajao melanocephalus, assembly GCA_963573385.1. NCBI lineage: Eukaryota > Metazoa > Chordata > Mammalia > Primates > Pitheciidae > Cacajao > Cacajao melanocephalus. The sequence goes on along the minus strand of CAUYLG010054080.1, from coordinate 49,156 downwards.
CTCACTATATTGCCCAGGCTCATCTTGAACTCCTGGGCTCAAGTGAGCATCCTGCCTCCACCTGCCAAAGTGGGATTTTGACATGAGCCATAACACCTGGTCACAATTAGGCCTTATTTTTGAATTTGATAAAAATGCGCTTTTAGGTATGCCTTCAATGAATCAATAAAAAAAAGTTACCATTTGGGGACTGCAATATGAGTTTCTGATCTTCTGTATCATCTTTTAAATCAAGTTACACCCCTCCCCCATTTAAAAAAATTACTTAAAATAATGTAGCATTTCCCTCCTCAACCTAGACTTCAGTTTTTCATTTAAGCATATTTTAAAATGTGTCTGTGTGTGTTTTGAGAAAGTCTCAGCCCAGGCTGGAGTGCAATGGTGCAATCTCAGCTCAGTGCAACCTCCGCCTCCGGGGTTCAAGCAATTCTCATGCCTCAGCCTCCCAAGTAGCTGGGATTACAGGCATGTGCTACCACGTCTGGGTAATTTTTGTATTTTTAGTAGAGATGGGGTTTTACCCTGTTGGCCAGGCTGGTCTCAAACCCCTGACCTCAGGTGATCTGCCTGCTTTGACCTCCCAAAGTGCTGGGATTACAGGCGTGAGCTACCACATCTTACCTAAAATGTGTGTGTTTTTTTTCTTTATGCCAGTTCTCTCCCATAAAATGTGTTTTTAAACTATTTACTAATAATAGATTTACCCTCACTTTCGTATGATTTACTAAATTGATTCCAATAGGTTGGGCAATTCATGATTAGTTTTTTAAATATCAGCTGTTAAACAGTGATGTTTATCAGAGGACAAAGAAATCCAACTTTGCTGTTGCCCTTGGGAATGCTCTTTAAGCATGGGGCTTTATTATGACAATAATTTGGTCAGTAAACTCCTTTGGAGATAGAGTTTGGAAGTAGAGATCTGGGTCTTAAACCTGATCCTGCTCCTTGGCGACCTCAACAAAATGTCAGCTCGCCGTTGTTTCATCCATAAAAATGAATAAAAGTGCACAGCTGCTGTGAAAATTGTCTTAGAGAAGCAGTCAGTGTGCAGTGCTTAAGTACTTACTGGAAGAGTTAAATAGAACTGAATTCAAATCTTGATTTTGTTACCGTTAATTTGTTCAATGTCTTGCAGTGCCATTCTTTTCGAATATAAGAAAAATACGGTTTTTCTTATATTTGAAAACCGTATTTTTCTTATAGTGACAAGATAGAAACTACTATGTAAAGGGCTCTTCACTTAACTATCAAGTTGTTCCCTTTATGGAATGGTGACCACCTGCTTTACATTTTTTAATGTGACCGCAAAAGTTTATTTTTTCTTTAATATACATTTACTATAGGAAAACAGGGGGAGGGGACCAAATGAAAAAGTACTTAAGTAATGTTAAGAGCTAACAGCCTCCTCCTCTCAAACAGAACCAAATCTTGTTAACACTAGGTTGTGAAGTCCTATCAGAGGAGCTCAGGTATAGAGTGTTTGCTGGAGCTGTGACTCTGAGTCACACCCTTTGAGATAAAAGAGAAGGCCTGGGGCGAGTAATGTATCATAAAGATAGAAGATCTGGTGAGAATAGCAGGTCGCAGAGACCGCTAAGATTTTCAGATTTTCAGGCTATTATGGCGTAGCCCATTCTCTTATCTTCTTTCTAGGCCTTTGTACACATGCAAATAGTTCATAAAATCGAGATTGTCCTGCATCCACTGCTCTGAAGCCCGCTTGGCCCGAGATAACTCGTGCGCAGAGGGGGAAGGATGTTGCCCACAAATGGGCGACGCCTGTGCTCCGAGGAGAGGCCAAGCCCGTCTCCCTCGCCTGCAGCGCGGGCCCAGCGCGGCCTGGGAACTCGCGGATCGCCACAGAGCCCACGCATTCCGCAGGCCGTGGCTGCGGCGTCGAGGCCCTCGTCAGGCGTTGCGGTCGCCCCTTTTGGCGGGCTCCGGCGCCCCAAACTCCGCCCCCCGGCGCGGTATATCCGCACTCGCGGAGGCGGGTGCCGCGCTCCCGTTGGTGGAAAGGCTCATGGTAGCCCCGCCCCCTTTCTGCCCCGACGCGCGCACGTTGAGTGGCGGGGGAAGGCAGAAGAACTGCCCCAGCGAGGAGCGGCTCCGAGGACTGGGCAGCACGGTTGGGGTGCCCGCTTGGGAGCCCCCAAGAGGCTGCCGGGTCGGGAGCGCAGCCCGAGGCCACGGGGGGAAGGGGGTGGGTGGGCTGAGAGCAGCTCGGCGGCGAGACTGGCCCGCCGCCCCTTCCCCCCACATTCGTCGACCTTGTGGGCAGAAGCTTCCCGGAGCTCCTCACGCCGGCGCGATGGCGACTACTGTGGAGACTGAGGCCTTTCCGCCGACAGACTCGAGCTGGGAAAGTGGCGGCCGCGGAGACGACGAGATGAAGCAGGCGCTTCCGGAGCTTGAGTCCTCCCCACAAAATGGCGGCGGCGGCGGCCTCAGCATCGCGGAACCTGGCGGCGGCGCTGGGCCTGAGGAGACCGCGGGCGCCGAGGCCGCTCAGAGCCTCAGCCACGAGCAGCCTCAGGAATCCTCTGAGGCAGGCGCGGCCGCCCTGCCCAGAGGCCCCGAAGAGCCCGAAAGGCCTGTTAGGAGGAGTTTTCAGATCCCCAGGAAGAGCAGAGAAAAGAAAGGTGGTGCCTCCCCTTCTCCTCAACCCCCCCCCTTTCTGTCTCTCTCTCTCTCTCTCCCCCGTCCATCTTTTCATTAGAATCTTTCTATGTTTTCTTCCCACACCCATCCGAGACACGTAAACACGCATGCAGCGCCGGCCGCCTCTCCTCTCACTGTCACGGCCGCCCAGCTGCCGCGCTTGGTGCAAGAGAAAGCGGAGGAACCACGCTCCCCTGCTCCCCCTCCCCGTGGAAGTTGGAAGTAGCTCAGGTTTGAAGCTTGTCCGTAAGGCTGCAGCTCCCCGAGAGGAAAGATGGTGCTCGGCGCCCCTCCCTCCCAATCCCCGAAGGCAGAGAAGCCGTTGTGTCCTAAGGATGCTTCTGAGAAGTCTCACTATGGAAATAGCCCTTGGCCATGGATTCTGGGGCTTTCTCCGAGGCCATTGCGTTCTGAGGACCACGAGTGCTTCTCCCTGTGGAAATTCTTCAGCTCTGTGTGTCTCCTTGAAATGTGCTTGATGTCAGCGTCCTCCCTTATTTAGAAATCTCCATTAGTAGATGTGATCCATGCACACTGCTCTTTTCCATCACACTTCATTTCCATGTAGATTTTTCCCCCTTGTTATTGAAGCGTTAGATTAAATAGATCTCTCTCTTTTTAAGTCCGAACTTAATATGGTTTTTCTTATATTTGAAAAGAATGGCAAGGTAGGTTCTTGGTGCAGTAATTTCCCAATGGAAAACTAACGAGAAGTTACCTTATCCCCAAGAGTCACCAAGTTGGTCTTCTAGATGGTAGAACTTCAGATTAAAAAAATGTCCAATCTTAGTTTTTGGAACCCATGTGGGAACAGTTACATTAATTATATGTATTTTAAAAAAATCTTAATGCCATATTCTTAATATGGAGTCAAAATTTCTAATGAAGATCAAAATTAGTATCGTTTTTTGTTATTGAGGTATTATTTTTTAACTGTCCAGTAAATTTTGGATATTCTGGATTTAGACAACTTCCTTTTTGCCCTACTGTGTGGTTAGGTTTTTCATTATTTACTTTGGAAAATAATAGGATTTTTTTCCTCCTACGGAAAGCTTTTTCATTAAGATTATAGAATCTTGACTGTAGCATTATACTGACTTTCCATAAGCATAACCAGTTCCACTTGCACTACTGGAATTGTTTGAGCCTTTTATCGGAAAGATACAAATAAAGTTCATTTCTGTTTGGATGATAAAGCCAAGAAAATACTTGGTGTGAGAAACCATGTTGACGAAGATGAAGTTAACTTTTGGAAGTTAGCATGAGGAATGTTTCTAGAAATATCTTTTGAGTTAATACGGGGTTCAGAAAGATACTTTTAAAGGTCAAGACTGTCAGTTCTTTTGGTGTATTTAGTTAAGATTTGAGATGTGTGATTATAGTCTGTATGAGAAAAGTTAAGTTCCCAGCATAAATTATCAATTGGTAGAGAATAGGTTGGAAGTACATTTAAATGGGCCCTGGTTATGAGGTAGGAGGTCGAACTATTTTTTTGTTCACAGCGTAATAAAAGCCGTTTGAAGTCTTTTTTTTTTTTTTTTGAGTTTTAAGTGCCTAAGGATATGGACAAACCATGATACACTTTTTACCGTTTGTTAGGACCAGAAAATTGGCCTAGAAACCCTTAGAATTTGGTTTGAAATGTGGGTAGGCAGTAGGAACTGGAAAGGCACTGTATTTGTGTGTGTGTTTTAGTTAGATAAATCCAGAGATTTCTGTAAAATAAAATAGACTTCAGTTGAACACACTAAAAGTGGAAATAATTGAGGGATTAGGAAATATAAACCTAGCTTTTTCCCCCATAGTCTTGTACCTCTTGGGCAAAACTTGTATTTTCCATTTTTACTTGGAGACAAAAGTTGTGAATAGAGAAAATATATCACAGTGGACTTTTTCATGTTTAGTGAAAATGAGCAGTTTTTAACTTGTGTAAATATTTATGCCCTGATCACCAGCTGTTCAAATAGTAAAGTAGCGACTTAAATAGAACTTGAAAAAATTAAATAAGCAGCTATTTTACCACCATGAATTTTATCCTGTTCAAGCTGAGAGAAGTTAGTGCTTAGTAATAGAATTTAATACATAAATTCAACTTTATTTTTCAAAAATTATTCATCATAAACTAGTAGTGAAGCTGCTAGTTTCACTCTTCACCCCAACATCGTCTCTTGGAAGGCTCTAAAGGTAAAGGTATCACTTTGTATAGGATTTGGCTAGGTTTTATTAGTTGTGGTCATCTAAGTCTTTTTATCATGAATATTAGATGGTTTTCAATAGGTATGTCTGCTTGAACTTTTCAGTATCAAAGGTTCTGTTGCATTCATATTTTAATATGGCAGACCTTGTGACTGCTTTTCTCATGAAATTTAAGATTAGGACTTGACTATTTTAATGCCTTAAAGGTCACTACTATGCAGTTATAACTTGTTGACTCAGTTCCTTTTTTAGTCATGTCAATGGTATGACGTCCAAAATAACAGCAATTGTAATTGAGTAATAATAATATTGGCAAACACTTGTACAATACCTAATAAGTTGTGGGCATTGTTCTAAGCAATTTACATACATTGACTAAATCTCTTTGTGGTAGATACTATTCCCATTTTACAGCTGAGGAGACTAAAGTACTGAGAAGTTAGGTAACTTGCCTAAGGTCACACAGCTAATAAGTGGTGGAGTTGGAATTTGAAGATAGGTGTGGAGTACTTCTTACCACTATTCAAACTGGGTAGCAAGATTTTTCTTTTCTTTATAACCTAAGGATTTAAGTTAGCTGCTTTTGACCTGAACCGTTTGTAACAAAAACTGTCCCCCGTCCTCCCCCCTCCACCATTAAATACAGAAATATTTAGTACATTTTCATCCTTGGGGAGTTTTGACATTCAGAAATTATGTTCACTATTGACATTTGATTGGTGCTGACAGATTAAATGACTGTTTATCTGGAAAGGTATAAATTTTTACTGTTTTTGATGTATGTATTGTTATTTATTGGCTGAGGCATGATTTTTTTTTTTTTTTGAGACAGTCTCACCCTGTCACCCAGGCTGGAGTGCACTGGCACAGTCTCGGCTCTCTGCAGCCTCCGTCTCCTGGGTTCAAACAGTTCTGTCTCAGCCTCCCAAGTAGCTGGGATTACAGGCGCCCGCCACCATGCCCAGCTTTTTTTTTTGTATTTTTAGTAGAGACGGGGTTTCACCATGTTGGCCAGCCTGGTCTTTTCACGCGAAAAGCAGTCACAAGAAAAGGTCTGCTATATTAAAATATAAATACAGCAGAACCTTTGATACTGAAAAGTTTAACCATGTTGGCCAGCCTGGTCTTGAACTCCTGACCTTGTGATCTGCCCGCCGGCCTCCCATACTGCTGGGATTATAGGTGTGAGCCACCGCGCCCGACCAATTCTTATATTTAACCAAATTGTAGAATTGCATTTTGTTGGTAGATGTTTCACTATTGCCTTGTTTAAATCTAGTAAGTCATCAAAAGTAAATTAAAATTGGTAATTGCGTTTGATGTAATTTTTCCCTCCAAAGTTCTTGGGAAATGGAGTAGTGATGATTCACTTTCTGGAAAATGTTTAATGTTTTTGTAGCATGCAAGGGAGTCTCAAAAATTAATTGCTCTCATACACTAAGTTTCCAAACTAGTTTAGTCCAGAAGTAATGACTAATTTTCCTAACCTCCATCTTCCCCAACAAAATTTGCACTTGTCTTTTTGAAGCTATTGGAGCCAAGTCTCATTCTTAAGGAAGTATCCGTGGTATTTCATTAGTTGTGTATGGATGAGTGGGTTCTGAGAACAATAGATCTCTCTGTACATAATAGCAAAGCAGTGGAGGTAAAATTTTCTTTGACCTATCTACAGTCCAAAAATCATTGTTTCATATTTGTACGTTCTTGATTCCTGCCAGCGTATTCATTCCTAACTATATGTTCAGCCTTGTTGATTTAGCGATGAAGCACCTATTCCTATTGTCTGTGCTAATTTTTTTTAGACTGAAGAAAAGTGGTTTTTAAAAAAGATCTTAACTGTGAAGAACAAATGGATGGAGAGTGGTTGTATTGTAATCATTAATACTAGTAGACATATCAGCTATGAATTCAGAGAGAATTTCAGATCCCCAGCTGCTTCTTGATAATTAATTCGTCGTCTTCCATGAATTACTTTAAATCAGACAACTGTTTGTTTATACTTCATATTACCCATTTGTGTTTTTTTTTTTGAGACGAAGTCTCACTCTGTTGCTTAGGCTGGAGCGCAGTGTTGTGATCCCCGTTCACTGCAATCTCTGCCTCCTGGGTTCAAAGCCTTCTCCTTCCTCAGCCTCTCCTGAGTAGCTTGGATTACAGGTGTCCGTTACCACTCCCAGCTAATTTTTGTATTCTAAGTAGAGATGGGGTTTCACCATGTTGGCCATGCTGGTTTCGAACTCCTGACCTCAAGTGATCTGCCCACATTGGCCTCCCAAAGTGTTGGGATTATAGACGTTAGCCACCATGCGCAGCCCCATTGCTATGTTTTGGTAGGAGTGGTCCATCTTTTAGGTTTAGCTTGTGTGTGTATATATACACAAAAATTATGTATTTATGATATTTTTTGCGATACATACATAGAAAAATATCTGTGTTAACACTAAACAAATTGGTGAAACTAACTGATGAAGATGATCCTTTTTTTTTTTCTGGAGTGCGGTGGTGGGATTTTGGCTCACTGCAACTTCTGCCTCCTGGGTTCAAGCGATCCTCCTGCCTTAGCCTCCTGAGTAGCTGCAAATACAGACGTGTGCCACCACACCCAGCTTATTTTTGTATTTTTTTTTTTTTAGTAGAGACGGGGGTTTCTCTGTGTTGGCTAGGATGGTCTCAATCTCTTGCCTCATGATCTGCCTGCCTCGGCCTCCTAAAGTGCTGGGATTACAGGTGTGAGCCACCGCACCTGGTGAAGATGTTCTTTTGCTTAAGGAACAAAGCTACTGCTTGATGACTTAAATTATATCTCTGCCTACTGCCTAAATACGACTTTCAAATCTTCAGTATGTTTTGTATAATCTAATAAAAAATATTTGATGATAGTATGGCTAAGAGTCAGGAAATGTGAATTCCAGTTGCAATTCTGTGGTACTGTCAGTTTCTTCATTTGAATTATAAATCTCCCAAGTGCCCTTCTAAATCAGTGTTTTTCAGTCTTGTAAAATGCATCTATAAATAGCTTGTCAGTAGGGAAACCTTGTATGATCAGTAGTCAACTCAGCTGTTTTTCTGACAGGCATTTTAATGGAAATGTATTAAATAAGCAAAATTACACATTAATGTGTGAAAGAACTTTTGCTACTGTTAACCTTTTTTTTTTTTTTTAAAAAAAAGATGGGGTTTCACCATGATGGCCAGACTGGTCTTGAACTCCTGACCTCAGGTGATCCACCCATCTCGGCCTCCCAAAGTGCTAGGATTACAGGCGTGAGCCACCACACCTGCCTACTGTTAACCTTTTTTAAATAAAAAGGTTGTTACCACTCTTGGCCCTAGTATCTCTGCAGGAAAATTAAAATCAGAAAAAATTAAGAGATTTGAGAGAAGACCTAAGAGGGTATAGAAAGAGCAGTCTTAGAACCAAATTCTTTTGTTTTTTTCTTTTTTTTTTTTTTTTGAGACAGAATCTCTTGTCGCCCAAGCTGGAGTATAGTGGCGTGATCTCGGCTAACTGCAACCTCTGGTTCAAGCGATTCTCCTACCTCAGCCTCCTGAGTAGCTGGGACTACAGGCCTGCGTCAACACACCCAGCTAATTTTTGTATTTTTAGTAGAGACTGGGCTTCACCGTGTTAGCCAGCATGGTCTTAATCTCCTGAGCTTGTGATCCGCCTGCCTTGGTCTCCAAAAGTGCTGGGGTTATAGGCGTGTGAGCCACTGCGCCTGGCCTCTTTGTTCTTTTATAGCTAACTTCCTGTGCCTAAGTTTTCTGTATGATTTCTAGTTTATAAAATGAGGAAGCAGTGATTTTTTTTTTCAGCTTGACATAATTGGACATTGTACATCTTATACCCATACACACACACATCTTATAATTCAGGATGTGAGATAGGGAGCCTGATCGCTTGAATTTGAATCCCAGCAGCTTGATTCATTGATGAACCCTGTAACCTTGGTCCAACTCAACTGCTACTTATTTCAGTTTCAGTTGAGAAATGGGCATATTGAACTTCATAGGGTCATTTGGTTGATTGAGGTGATACACGTAAAGCTCTTAACAGTATTGAAGGTGGTACTTAACCACTAATGGTTACACAATAACTGTCAGAATCTAGAGAACAGTATATTGAATACTGAGTCCCTTAGTGAAATGGATGATTCATAAATGTAATGCTTTCCCTATTTGGATAGACACAAGGTTGTTTTGTTATTACCTCAAATAGTGACCCATAATTAAGATTTTTTACTTATGTTTTTTTTAAAAGGAGTGACAGGATACATTGATCAAGATGCATGTTATGTTAAGCGACCTCGGAGGACATAAAATAGACTACCAGAGAATGTACATTGAGAACATGAACTTAAGTTTTCCAGCAAGTTGACTTGAAATCCTTAAAAATCGTTACAGCATAATTTTATTATTGTAGAAATTATCACCAGAAAAAGTGAGAAATTATAATTGGCCTAACTAATGAAGCCACTGAGGCATTTGCAATACAAAGTTATTAGGACACAGATATTTATTGTTAGAACTCAAATGCCTTTTCATTTGCAGGAATTTTTTTCCTACCAGCTGTCATCTTTAGTACATTGGATATGACTCTTGGGCATTGCTTTAGAGTGAGCTGGAAATATTAAGTACTTTGAGAATAATTTGTATGTGAACTTTTATGTAGATTTATGATTTGAGTAATTTTTTACTTTAGATTAATGGCAGAAATTGTGTTGGGGTAGCTTAACTAATGAAAATTTCTTTTAGGTAGACTAAAATTTCATAGAAATTGGAAGCCACGTGATACATTTTTTGTGTACATTTTAGATACCTGAAGTCATTTTGTTAGTTTAGAAACAAAATTGTGTGTAAAACCCAACTTTTAAAATCATGCTTGGCCCACTTTGAATGTGAAAGCCTATAAAGACCTCCTTTCCTTGCCAAGTTCTTCACAATTTAATTGGGGACAATCATCATAAAGATAAGATGTTTTTGTCCTACATTCTGTAACACAGGTTTGAATTAAGACAATGTATGTCTCCTACCCTCTTTTCTGAGCTTTCATTTGTGTTTTGTATGTTACTGAATTGTTGAATTTGTGAATGAGTCTTAATTTTAAATAGCAATAATTTAGTAGTAGAATATGTTTGTTACTATTTTTAAAGCTCTTGACAGAGTTTCTCATTTTCTTCACGCAACTGTTCAATATTTTTAGGGCTAGCACTCCCAGGGCTAGCTACTGGGATATGAGAAAGATGAGTGATGAACAAGACAGAGTTTCTGTCTCATGGAGCTTATAATTGATAGGTTACTGAATTATATTCATCTGCTACAAGTTTGATTATAGGGCACTTTGTGTTGAGTAGTCTTGTTCTATGTGAGTACTTGTTTGAGGTTACTCCTGTTTATTTTTTTATTGCATTACTATAAGTATGTTGACTATTAGTTCCAAAGTGGTGGTAACCATTTGTTTGTACACACTGTGCCATTGAAAACTACATTTTTACAGGTGCTTGTGTAATATATACATGGTTTGGTAAATGAATGGATGAATGGGTCTGTCATTTGACATGTTCTTTAAAGTCTAATAATCATGTATAGAAAAGACAAAAGTTGCCGGCCGGGCATGGTGGCTCACGCCTGTAATCCAGACACTTTGGAGGCCAAGGCGGGCGGATCACCTGAGGTTAGGAGTTCAAGAAAAGACAAAAGTTGGCTGCATCTGTTACCTTTAGGAGTATGTACAAGTGGAACATTATGTTTGCAGTAGTGAGCTATTTTGACTGACATTTGTTGACCCTTACTACATAGTGTCTTGAAAGAAGAAATTCAGGTAATAGAGAATAACATGGTTTCTGTAAGTAATTCTCTCTACAATGAAAAGTGGTTCCTTTTTGATTTGGGGAAGTATGTATATGTATGGTCTTTAAGGCATATTAATAAATTAAAATATTTTGTGCATAAGATAGAAATTTGAGGTTACTAGACCGGTAATCCAAAAGAACAAATTGGATATTTGACTTAAATATTTTAAAAATTAAGTGAGGGCTGGGTACAGTGGCTCACGCCTGTAATCCCAGCACTTAGGGAGGCCAAGGCGGGTGGATTACCTGAGGTCAGGAGTTCGAGACCAGCCTAGCCAACATGGTGAAACTCTGTATCTGCTAAAAATATAAAAATTAGCTGGATGTGGTGGCGGGCTCCTGTAATCTCAGCTTCTCGAGAGGCTGAGGCAGGATAATTGCTTCAACCTGGGCAACAAGAGTGAAACTGAAAAAAAAAAAATTAAGTGGGATGTAGAATGGTTGAGTATGTGGAGAATAAAAACTTAGTATCTTAAACGATGCATTGGATGCTATGCTTAGAGCTTTTTCCATGTTTTGTCTCATGTATGGCATGTGGCATATAGTGGTCATTAGGGTAGGTGGAGTTTGCCATTTTACATATGAGAGAACTGAGATGTATAAGTAATTAATTTACCCAGCATCTTACTCCAAGCCAGTAATGCTAGGTCTGGTATTTGTGTCCAGGTTTGACTCCAAAGCTCCAGATGTTTCCATTTTTCTAAGTTGTTACAATAAATGTTCTACTTTTTGTGGATTATACAACAAGCCACATGGGTGCAGCATTTTATTTTTTTTTATTTTTTGAGACACAATAGCACTCTGTCTCCCAGGCTGGAGTGTGGTGGCATGAGCATGGCTCACTGTAGCCTTGAACTCCCAGGCTCAAGAGATCTTCTTGCCTCAGCCTCCCAAGTAGCTGGGACTACGGGCCTGCACCACCATGCTTAGCTAGTTTTTTTTTTTTAATGTTTTGTAGAGACAGGGTCTCATTGTGTTCCCCAGGCTGCTCTTGAACTCCTGAGCTCAGGCAGTCTTGCTCTCTTGGCCTCCCAAAGTGCTGGAATTATAAGCATGAGCCACCAAAAAATGGTTTTGTTTGTGTGTTTGTTTGTTTTGAGATGGAGTCTTGCTCTGTCGCCAGGCTGGAGTGCAGTGGCACAATCTCGGCTCACTGCAACCTCTGCTTCCTGGGTTCCAGCGATTCTTCCGCCTCAGCCTCCCCAGTAGCTAGGACCACAGGTGCTTGCCACCACATCTGGCTAATTTTTGTATTTTTAGTAGAGACGGGGTTTCAGTGTGGCCAGGATGGTCTTGATCTCTTGACCTCGTGATCTGCCCGCCTCAGCCTCCCAAAGTGCTGGGATTACAGGTGTGAGCCACCGTGCCTGGCCCCTTTTTTAAACTTAAAGAGCAGTGTGTCAGTAACCAAGCGTATTTTGTTACTTCAAATAATGTCTAAAATGTTTTTGTGCTCTCATACATGGTATAGATATTTAGTTTGCTGAAATATGCAGTCTGAGACATCTTTAGTGTAACATAAAATAGGAGCTGAAACAAGTTGACTATAAACATAGGTTCTTTCAAGAGTCTTTAAGCAATTTAGGTTGCCTAATATAGCATGCCTTAAAGTTTGGAAAACTGCAATCTCCTTGTCTGTATGTAATGCCAGATCCTCATTGTTGAAGGAACCTGGTATATGTAGGCAACTAGTTTTAATTTTTTTTCAGTGAGTTAATAAGTGTCTGTTTTGCATATCACAAAGTAAGATAGCCTTGATGCCTTTTTTCATGTTAAGGTTACATTAACACACAAAAATATAAGAAGTTGTATTTAAGATGGAGTAATGTTAAACATTTAAAATGTTTGTTTTTTTATTTTAGCCCTTTTCCAGCCATTAACTCCAGGCTCTCGAGAATTTGAAGATGTTGTAAATATTCTCCATTCGTCTTACCTTGAACCAACCTCAGTAACAAATTTTAACTACAAACGTGCTTGCTTGATACACAATGAGCTTTTGGAAAAGGAGGTATGTTTTAAACAACTTATTGTAAGATTTGTTTTCAGAACCAGTTAACGGCCTGGGAAAACATTTTTCTCTAGAAATACTAAAATTTTTAGGAAAACCAAACTACAAAGGGAAACAAGTTTTTTTTGTTTGTTTTTTTTTGAGATGGAGTCTTGCTCTGTCTCCAGGCGCCAGGCTGGAGTGCAGTGGCACAATCTTGGCTCACTGCAGACTCTGCCTCGCGGGTTCAAGCAATTCTCCTGCCTCAGCCTCCTGAGTAGCTGGGACTGCAGGTGTGTGCCACCACACCCAGCTAATTTTTGTATTTTTAGTAGAGATGGGGTTTCACCATGTTGACCAGGATGGTCTTGATCTCTTGACCGCATGATCCGTCCGCTTTGGCCTCCCAAAGTGCTGGGACTACAGGCGTGAGCCACCGTGCCTGGCTGGGAAAACAAGTTTTAAATGGCATCTCTTTTTACCCCAAATATTGTTGCTGTAGCATTATATTTATCTGCTGTGTTAAATTATTAATATGCAATTATGTAAAATAACTTTTACTGAAAATCTTAAGTATAGAGATAGCTTACTATTTAATGGTTTAATTGTAAATTTGGCTGGGTGTGGTGGCTCACACCGGTAATCCCAGCACTTGGTGAGGCCGGGGTGGGTGGGTTGCTTGAGGCCAGGAGTTTGAAACCCAGTTTGGCCAACGTAGTAAAACCCGTCTCTACTAAAAATACAAAAATTGGCTAGGCATGGTAGCACATGCCTGTAATTCCAGCTACTTGGGAGGCTGAGGCATAAGAATTGCTTGAACTCGAAAGGCAGAGGTTGCGGTGAGCTGGGATTGCGCCACTGCACTCCAGCCTGGGTGGTAGAACAAGACTCTGTCTCAAGTAAATAAATAAATAAATTGTAAATTACAGGGCTTTTTGCTGTTTGAGGGTAGTACATGTTAATTAAATACTTAAATTGGAAGGTAATTAATGAAATAAAAAATGTATGTGTGTTTGTTTTTAGGATATGCTTAATTTTTTCCACCATTATTGCCTGGTGGCTATATTATAATAATATCATTAGTGGATATTCTTAGTGAAAATGTTCAAACAGAGGAACAGTTGAACATGTTAGTGAACTGAGTTTCATGTAAAAATTGGAATATTTGAGTTTGAATTTAGGAAAAGCCAGCAGGTGTAGATGTTTAAAAATATTTGATGTATAATGCTTTCCTAATGGACCTGAAATATGAATTTTTTATTTTTACAAGTTGTTTAACCAGGTGGGACCAGGATTTAATTTTGAAAGGTTCCCTAAAGGGCATTAGTATTACTGGATCCCAGAGAAAATTAAAGTCTTGGTAGTTTGATGTGGCTTCATGGTATATAGAGATTATTTGTTAATTTTATACAAAAATTTAATCTGAAGATTCATAAGTTATATTATTGAAGAACAATAATAGCCTGAATATAAAATGTCAGATACTTTATATTTTAAATGCATATCTATTTTATAGATAGGAAAGCCAGCAGTTTAGGATAACTTATAGTTTCACCTAGTAAGATGAAGTCACTCTTCTGTCCTATAAATATGTATGGAGCACATCTTATGTGCTTGGCATTGAGGGTACAGTTGCAGAGAAAAGAAACATTTTTATTGTCCTAATTGAGTTTATAGTCTAGAAGTTGGTTATTCAGATTTATTAAACCACCTATTGGATGCAGTGTACTATGTTAAGTAGAATGGAAGATACGACAGTAATCATGGATTTATAATTTGGGAGAGTTGTAATGTGGTAAAATTATAATACAAATTTAGTTAAGATTGATGAGCAATAGATGTTTATTTGACTATATTGTATATAAAGAGCCAACTAAAATAGGGGGAAAACTAAAGGACAGAGAATATAGAGAGAGATTTATTTTTCCATTTTGGTAGGTTTGCGATTTCCTGGAAAAAAAATCTAAAACTTGTAGCTTGAAAAACATAATCACATGCTAAGGAGTTGTTAAAAATTTCGTTTAGTTTACAGAAAAGCGAAGAGAACTGAAGTTTGATGGTCGTTTAGATAAGGAACTTTCAGAATCCTATGCATTTCTGATGGTTGATCGCTACCAGGTGAGTTAATGCGTTTTATAAAAAACAATGTGAGGGTGTTTCCACTATAAGTTACTAATTTTGTGATTATTCAACAATATACTTGACATTTATAGACCTTTTTTGATATGTAAGTAGAATATATGATTTAATGGGGCAAAAGTTTATTGTTTGTAATTTGCTTTTCAAATGTACTCAGTTTTTTTTCTCTGACTAGTCCTATTTTCTTCCCCTAGAATGTGCTTGATAATTAATACTTTTCTCTTTATTTTTTTTTCCGAGATGGAGCCTTGCCCTGTCACTCAGGCTGGAGTGCAATGGCATGATGTTGGCTCACTGCAACCTCCACCTCCCCGGTTCAAGTGATTCTCCTGCTTCACCCTCCAAAGTAACTGGGGTTACAGACACATGCCACCATGCCTGGCTAATTTTTTTATTTAAGTGCTATGTTTACCTAGGCCTCCAAAAGTGCTGGGATTACAAGTGTGAGCTACTGCACCTGGCCGTTTTTCTTTATTGGAAAGATTATCTTTTATATTGTTCTTCTCTATTGTTGATTATATGTATGTGCCTGGAACCATTTTTCCTTTTTTTTTTTTTTGGCTGGCAGGGGGGACAAAGTCTTATTCTGTCACTCAGGCTGGGTGAAATGGTGTGATCTCAGCTCACTGCAACCTCCCAGGCACAAGTGATTCTCATGCCTCAGCCTCCCGAGTAGCTGGGATTAGGGGCGTGTGCCACCATGCCTGGCTAATTTTTTTTTTTTGTATATTTAGTAGAGTTGGGCTTTTGCCGTGTAGGCCAGGCTGATCTTGAACTCCTGACCTCAAGTGATCTGCCTGCCTTAGCCTCCCAAACTGCTGGTATTACAGGTGTGAGCCACCACGCCTGGCCTATTTTGTTTCCTTTTAATTGAAGATATTTAGGTGGAATAATATTTTGTTGGTCCTAAATCTCTTTGAAAAGTAATGGCTATATATATTGAGTGACAGGAGTTAAGAGTATCTGTCACACCTGGCATAAAGAAAAATGATTAAAAAACTAGCCAGGGCCGGGTAGGGTGGCTCATGCTTATAATGCTCCAGTGCTTTGGGACGGTGAGGCAGGCAGATCACGAAGTCAGGAGACCCAAGACCATCCTGGCTAACACAGTGAAACCCCATCTTTACTAAAAATACAAAAGTTAGCCAGGCGTGGTGGCATGCGCCTGTAGTCCCAACTAATTGGGAGGCTGAGGCAGGAAAATTGCTTGAACCCGGGAGGCAGAGGTTGCGGTGAGCCGAGATCACACCACTGCACTCCAGCCTGGGCAATAGAGCAAGACTCCATCTCAAAGAAGGAAAAAAAAGTAGCCAGGCACGGTGGCGAGCACTAGTAGTCCTAGCTACTTGGAAGGCTGAGATGAGAGGATCACTTGCGCCCAGGAATTCAAGGTCATGCCACTGCGCTCCAGCTTAGGGGGCAGAGGGAGACTCTGTCTCTAAAACAATTAAATAAAAATGGATTCTAGACATGGTTATTTTGAGAAGTGTCAGTCAGTTTCACATTAATATTTATAAAGTAGCATATATATAAGATTTTTGTGATCTAGAATTATATATTGTTTAGAAGCTTTGATTTTATTTAAAACAAGTTTATAAAATTATCTTTTTACGTTTTAAATGTTACTGTGATTGCAATATGAAGTGATTTTTTTTTTAAACTTAGGTTCAAAGCATATGTGAAAAAGGATTACATGTGGGTCAGTCCAAAATAACAATTCTTGGCATTCCTTCCATGGGTAATGTTTTTTTCTTTTTAAATATAAATACCTACTATTAAGTTGCTGTCTAAAAATATATTATCTCATGTAATTTCCCTGGAGTTCTTATTAAATTAATGTATACTTTGTTATGTTCCCAGAAAAAGAGACTAGTCATAGGTTCTGAAATGTAAAATCAGTTATATCTTTTGTTTCTGATTTTTGTGTACTTCAAATTGATCAAGGATAACTTTTAAAAAATATCTTATTTTAGTCCTAGTGATTTTGAAAAATGTAATCAGTTTTTCAAATTTTTTCCTCTTTTCTAGGTGTCTATCTTTCTAGGTATGCTGATTTATTACAAGCAAATCCTTTGGACACTGGGGCAACGGGTGATGTTGTTATTTTTAAAATAATGAAGGTAATTTAAACTTACACATTTCATGTGTTAAAAACTACATTTGATTAGGATTTTAATTTTTACATGTTGCTAAATCTTTAGGAGATTGATTAAAAGTTGATGCTTGCTAGTGTTTAGTAGGTAAAGATACTTTTGAGAAAGGTTTATTTGCCATCTTTGATCTAAGCTAACGGTACTTTAGAATTTGTTTTCCTTTCCAAAGAAAGGAATGTAGAGAGTAATACGTTGGTGATGTAATTTATGTTAGTGAAGAGTATTGTGAATGGAGTTTCTATTTACGTGTTATTAAACAAGTTCAAATGATGGTTTTTTTTTTTTGGTGATTAACTTTTTCATACTGCTTCAAATTTAGTAGAAGTGTTCTGTGAGATATTTATTTATTTATTTGAGATGGAGTCTTACTCTCTCACTCAGGCTGGAGTGCAGTGGCACGATCTCTGCTCACTGCAACCTCTGCCTCCCTGGTTCAAGCAGTTCTCCCTGCCACAGCCTCCTGTGTAGCTGGGATTACAGGCATGTGCCACGATGCCCAGCTAATTTTTGTATTTTTAGTAGAGATAGCATTTTGCCATGATGGCCAGGCTGGTCTTGAACTCGTGACCTCAGGTGATCCGCCTGCCTCAGCCTCTCAGAGTACTGGGATTACAGGCGTGAGCCACTGCTCCCCTCCGTTCTGTGATATTAAAGGGAAAAAGTGGTTGGTATAGTCGATTATATTCAAAGAAGTATTTCGTAATATTAATGTTGTTTAGTCAACAGTTAGGTTTAGGTACACACTTAAAAGGTTTTCTCTATTTTAGGGTAAAATAAAGAGCATATATGACCCCATGGGTGTAAAAAGTTTGGAATCTATGTTGAATAAAAGTGCTTTGGATCCCACACCAAAGCATGAATGTCACGTGTCGAAGAATGCCAATCGAGTTACATCGCTTTTGGCTTACAGAGCCTATGAGCTTACTCAGGTAGGTGCCTGATCTGTTGTAATGTTAGGACCTCATATCTGTTTGTTACCAGATTGTTTAAAATGTTGTCCTTTCAGTTCTCTCTGTCCCAACAGCAGTCTAGACTCTGGTTTCTGTATATCACTTTCAGACTCCAGTGTCTATAGCTGCTGTTTATTCAGTGTTTTCTGAGATGTCTCAGAAACATACAGTGGCTCTTCAGGGTTATAGGGTAATATTTATAGACTCCGTAGTCTAGCTCTTTCTGCCAGTAGACTGTGGCCTGGTTTTTATATGATCATTGCCCTCAACACATCTCATTTCATTTTGAAACCTTGGCATTTCCTAGCCTAGAAAGATCTCTTGCCTAATAAGATACTACTCATCTTTCAAGGTAAAGTTGAAACCTCTTGAAATATCTTAACTCATAACATTTTGTACTGTCAATTTGATAGATATTTTCTGTCTTTATTAACATTTTTAAAGATGCAAACCTAGAATTTTTATATTTGAATAATACCTTATTCAGATATTATTCAAATATTTTAAATTACACATATATAAAAGTAACATTTGATGAACTTTAGTGTTAGATTTTTATATGAGGTTTGACTATAAAGTAATGGTTTTTGTTTTTGTTTTTTTAGATAGAGATGGGGATCTCACTATTTTGCCTAGGCTGGTCTAGAATTCCTGGGCTGAAGTGATCATCCTCCTTCGGCCTCTCTATTCTTATTTTTTCATTATTAGTATTTTGATATTTTATTTTGAGATGCAGTCTCTCTGTTGCCCAGGCTGGAGTGTGGCAGTGTGATCTTGGTTCACTGCAACCTCCGCCCCCTGGTTCAAGCGATTCTCGTGCCTCAGCCTCCGGAGTAGCTGGGGTTACAGGCGCCTGCCACCTCACTTGGCTAATTTTTTTTTTTTTTTTTTTGAGACGGAGTTTCAATATTGTTACCCAGGCTGGAGTGCGATGGCACGATCTCGGCTCACCCCAACCTCCACCTCCTGGGTTCAAGCAATTCTCCTGCCTCAGCCTCCCAAGTAGCTGGGACTACAGGCGTGCACCACCATGCCCAGCTGATTTTTGTATTTTTAGTAGAGACAGGATTTCACCATGTTGACCAGGATGGTCTTGATCTCTTGACTTTGTGATCCACCCGCCTTGGCCTCCCAAAGTGCTGGGATTATAGGCTTGAGCCACTGTGCCTGGCCATTTTTTTGTATTTTTTTAGTAGAGGTGGGGTTTCACTATGTTGGCCAGGCTGGTCTTGAACTCCTGACCTCGGGTGATCCACCTGCCTCAGCCTCCCAAAGTCCTGGGATTACAGGCATGAGCCACTGCACCCGGCACCTGTTCTTTTTAACGTTTAAAAAATGTCTATAGCCAAATGGACTGTTTGTGCAAAGTAGTAATGTTAACTTCCCTAGAAATGTTCTTTCTTTAATTTTTGCTTTATTTATGTAAAATGAAATTTTAAGACCTATTGTGGGCTTTTAGCAAAAATTATATTCACCAGAGTCATTTGGAACTGACTCATCTGATTACCCTCTGGACAGTAGCAGTATTGGTAGATGTGGAGTATACCTGTAAGAGAGTTGTTTTTCTAGAAGGATTTGCAAACTGGCCTTATGTTTCAAAACAATCTCCAGGCATTTTTAGAGCAATAACAACATTATTGAAATAAATAGTTTCCCAGGGGAATGAACTCTGAAGGACAATACTGCTATGTTCATAAACTCACGCACTCTTAAAGTGAAAATTACTAGTCTGCAAGTTATAAAACTGTAGTATACTGAATGTGGTGAAGGGGAAAGGCTAATGGATAATGGGAAGAGGGTCAGCTAACTTTGTCACCTATGGTTGGTATTCTTTTCCGTATCTCCTTTGCTACTTTGCGGTTGGAGCCCAGATGTGTTTTTCTTTTGAAATAGCAAAACCGTAGTTTGGTTTACTTGAGATTGTGTCCTTGGTATTTTGCTTTTTGTATTAGATTGGCTATTCTGAGCTGACCTGGGAGCTTAGGCTCTGTTTATGTATTTTTATTAGGAAGTTTCTTCCATGTTCCCAGTGTCAGTTCTTCAGAAGTAAACTTTTGGAATACTTAGTGATACCCTGTGATCTGATGCACTTAGATGGAGAATATTTTATATCACAAAATGAATACAAAGTACAAATTATTTTAGTTAAATTGGCAAGTAGAGCTTAAAGAAATTTTTTTGTCAGAGGTGCATGTATGGTTTCTATTTCTCAGAAATCAGGCATATAAATATAAGATTTTACCTTGCCTTCTTAAAGAAGTTAATTTTGCATTTTCTTATTTTTAGTATTATTTTTATGAGTATGGCTTTGATGAGCTAAGGCGAAGACCAAGACACGTTTGTCCATATGCAGTTGTGTCTTTTACTTACAAAGATGATATACAAACTCCGAAGTTTGTACCTTCATCAAGGTAAGACTTAGGAGTTTTAGACATCATCCACAGTGATGTTCTTCTACAGATCTTGCACTACTGAGTTAGGAGGACCACTTTGTTTTCTTCCCATTTTCTTTTTTTAAATTTCCCTTCAAGTCAGTTGGAAATCTGTTGTGTTTATGATGACTTCTAAATGGTCAGTGCAAAGAACAGACAGTTTACCATGTGGAAATACAAGCTAAAATTTAAACCTCATTTGGTTAATCTCTTCCTTAGAAATGAAGGTTTGTGTAGTTAAGTGGCAGTTTTTAAAAGTGAGATTTGGTGTATTAGCATTCTTGGAAATGGGGAGCTTCTACAAAGGATGCTCATGCCTCACAACAAACCAATGAGATATTTAGTGGGTAGTCAAGGCATTGGTAGCTTTTATAAGCTTCCATGTGATGCTTCTGATTTTCAGCCAGTGTTGAGGACCATTGATTTTTTTTTTTTTCTTGAGAGACAAGGTCTTGCTCTGTTGCCCAGGCTGGAGTGAGTAAAGTGGTGCGATCATAGCTTACTGCAACCTCAAATTCCTGGGCGTAAGTGATCCTCCCAATTAGCTGGGACTGTAGGCATTCACCATCATGTCTGGTTTATTTTTATTATTTGTGGAAATGGGTTTTGCTATGTTGCCTAGGCTGGTCTCAAACTCCTGGCCTCAAGCAATTCTCCTGCCTTGGTATCCCAAAGCACTAGGATTACAGGCATGAGCCGTCACACCTGGCCTGATGATTTTTTTTCTTTTTTTTTTGGTTTTCTTTTCCAGTGTTACTGAATATTTCTTATAAGCTCTAGTATAAGTTGACCAAATAGAAAGCAGTTACCATTTTTTCCCTATGTGGTGATTCTAAAAATGTTTTAGCCAAAGGGAATAAGTAAATTTATAGGGATGTAGGTGAGATGGTCAAATATCTGCTCATTTTTATTTGGGTATCTATACATATTTGAAGTCATACATGATATCTATTAACTTAGAAATACTGGTGTTTAAAACCAGACATCATAAAACATAATATGTACATTTTTGAGGTTGACCTCTTTGTCAGTTTTCCAGATCAAACTATCTTCTCTTCCATTTAAGTTGTTGGAGATATGGTCCTTTTTTCATGTAGGTGAATAATCCTTGGAAACCCTCATAGCCACAGGTACCAATTGACATAGTGTCAAGACAGTTGTGGCTTTCAATTTATGATCCCCATGACATACATACATTCACTATATTGTTTTTCATAAGTGGTCTTTAAAGACATCTAGCACTTTATAATTATGAGGTCATGCCCCTAGGAATAATGACTGTTAATTTCTTGAACTCCTCTTTGATTTCATCTCTTGACCTCCATATCATTTCAAAGGAGCACTGATTGAACATCCATCCTTGTACTTTGAATACTCCATGAATGCCTCTGCTTCAGGGCCTCTGCATTTGCTGTTCTCTCTCTTTCCCCAATAAGCTGTATTATTCATTCTACATTTCTTCTGTATCTGATCATTGAGGTTTCTGTTTTTTTTTTTTTTTAACCTCTATACCCTTGTATCTCTTCTTATAGCACTTAAAACCATCATGATCTGTTGTATATCATTTTCTTTCTTCCTTATTAGATTTATGTAGGTTGGAACTTTGTTCTGTTTATCTCTGTAATCCTGTTATCTAGAATTGTGCTTGGTAAATAATAGGAGCTTATACATACTTATTTTATGATGAATTAATATATAAATATATGTTGAGGCCGTGTCTTCTAATGTTGTCACCAAAATATTGACAAGAGACTTTGGTGGACACTATTCTGTCTTGATTAATATTTTTAGAAAAAACAGCTCCCTTAAATTTGGGAAAATGTGGTAATTTGAGCAAAGTAAGTACTTCTGTTTTCTCTAAGTTAAAAGACTTGGATTTATTAGATTTTGTAATGAGTAATTTGTTTTTTCTTCCTACCTGGAGGAAGAACCTAAGTGTAGTATGCCATTAAAAATTGCACTTATATCAAAGTCTTACATGTTAATTTTTGTGTTAACAGTAAGTAATGTTTTCTTTTCTTTTAAAAAATTGTAGATCTAACAGCTTTAATGCAGATAGAAACATAGGTAAGAGATTTATGTTTCTTTAGTTTTATAAATGGAAAGAATAAGTACATGTAGCAAAAGATTAATAAGTGCACTGTGTTATTTTTATAATGAATGAAAATCTGCAAAGTATAAAAAAAGTTATATGTGACAATGTAGCGTCAGCATCTTTGAAAATCTTCTACTGTGAATAGATAAAAAGGTTTTTAGCACTTAATTTAAAAAGGTAAAAAATAAAAAAGGTTTTATAACTCAGCCTTTTAAAAGTATTAAATTCACCAGAGGCATAGGATTTGGGAGAGAATTAGAGAAGATTGAAAGTAGCATTGACATTAAACTATTTTAAAAGTTTTTTTCTTCTTTTTTTTTTTTTTTTTTTTGAGATGGAGTCTTACTCTGTTGCCTGGGCTGGAGTTTGGTGTCATTATCTTGGCTCACTGCAACCTCTGCCTCCTGGGTTCAAGCAATTCTCCAGCCTCAGCCTCCTCCTGAGTAGCTAGGATTACAGGCACCCACCACCACGATGGCTAATTTTTTGTATTTTTAGTAGAGATGGAGTTTCACCATGTTGGCCAGGCTGGGCTCGAACTCCTGACCTCAAGTGATCAACTGGCCTCAGCCTCCTGGGTTACAGGTGTGAGCTACTGCAACCGGCCTATTTTAAAGTTTCTTTATAATGAAAAGATACTGAGTAGAAGATACAGGACATTGTGGGCATTCATATAATCAACCAAATGTAATACAGTGTCCTTTAAGGGAAATAAGAGGTGAATAATTATCTTGTCTTTGTTCCACAACTTTCTGATAATGACATTTAGACAGATAAATTTGTTATTTGCACCTGGAATGATTTTGTAGGGGGAAAAAATACCTGAAATGAAAAACCTAATATTTGAACTCTTCAGTAAATAGAAGTGTAGAAGTGTCACTGTTTTTTTTTTTTCCCCCCTACTTAAACCTTGTTTCTAGATATTTTCCCTCTCATTTCTAATAAATGTGCTCTCACTTCTCTGGGCTGCCAAAAGACTAAGCTGTGTCATTATTCTTTTTATTTAGATAAATATAACTATACCTTGTGGAAAGGACAGCTTTTAAATAAAGGAAAACTTTTGTGTTATATTTCTCTGAGGTCAGCCACTCGTGCTTTTTTGCCTATCAAACTGTAAGTATAAGAAGAGAGCAGTTTGTGCTTGCTAATTTTATCACTTTCTTGAGCCTTTTTCTTATTTTTCATATTTAAATTTTATTTTGGTTCATAAGAACTTAAATATAAATGTCGCTTTGTTTTTTAAAAGGTTGATTTGAAATTAGGTAATCTGATTAGGTAGTATGAGTCCTCTACCTCTCTGTCTTGATTTGAGTCAATACATTTACAGTATAAAACTTTTTCTTTTTTTTTGAGACGGAGTTTCGCTCTTGTCACCCAGTCTGGAGTGCAATGATGAAATCTTGGCTCACTGCAACCTTTGCCTCCTGGGTTTAAGTGACTCTCCTGCCTCAGCCTCCCGGGTAGCTGGGATTCCAGGCACCCACCACCATGCCCAGCTAATTTTTTTCATACTTGTAGTAGGGACAGGGTTTTGCCATGTTAGCCAGGCTGGTATTGAACTCCTGATCTCAGGTGATCCTCCTGCGTCGGCTTCCCAAAGTGCTGGAATTATAGGTGTGAGCCACCGTGCCTGATGTAAAACTTTTTCTTAGTGATTTTAAATCTGAAACATAATTTTTCAGTTTTATCCTAAGTAGATAAATATTTCTAATTTAGCATTTTTAATATAATAGTTGTAAAAGTTACCAGTTCTTTCTTGGGAAGAGCTTTAATTGGGTAGTTAAAATATACAGGCTGTTTTCAGTTCTATGCAGCACATGTAGGCATAGAAAGGTGTAAAATCATTTTTTTTATTTTTGAGACAGCGTCTCGCTCTGTTGCCAGGCACCAGACTGGAGTGCAGTGGCACAATCTCAGCTCACTGCAACCTCCGCCTCACGGGTTTAAGCAATTCTCCTGCCTCAGCCTCCCGAGTAGCTGGGACTACAGGCACGCACCACCATGCCCAGTTAATTTTTGTATTTTTAGTACAGACAGGGTTTCACTATGTTGGCCGGGATGGTCTCGATCTCTTGACCTCATGATCCGCCAGCCTTGGCCTCCCAAAGTGCTGGGATTACAGGCTTGAGCCACTGCGCCCGGCCAGGTATAAAATCTTTTGCTTCTGTCATTGTGGGCCTTCATAAATGTGTGAAGATTAACAGTTTATACTTCAATTGTCCTTAATAAAATGACAGTCTTTTAGTTTCTGGCTTAAGGGTGGAAGATTGGAAATACTACCTTGCTAGCTATCTACCTTTGTATATATCTGGACTTCAGTATCAAATCCCCTTTACTGCTGGGCATAGTGGCTCATTCCTGTAATCTCAACATTTTAGGAGGCTGAGGTGGGAGGATCAGTTGAGAGCAGGAATTTGAGACTAGCCAGAGCAAAATAAAGAGACCTTGTCTCTACAAAAAAAAAAAAAAAAATCAAAACAAAAGTTATGCTTGCGGCGGGGCGCGGTGGCTTACGCCTGTAATCCCAGCACTTTGGGAGGCCGAGGCGGGTGGATTACCTGAGGTCAGGAGTTTGAGACCAACATGGTGAAACCCCGCCTTGAATTAAAAAAAAAAAGAAAAAAGAAAATTACACTTGCATGGTGGCACATGCCTGTAGTCCCAGCTACTTGGGATGTTGAGGTGAGAGGATCACTTGATCCTGGGATGCTGAGGTGAAAGGATCACTTGATCCTAGGAGGTTGAAGCTGCAGTGAGCTGTGATTGTGCCACTGCATTCCAGGCTGGGTGACAGAATGAGACTCTTTTCACAAACAAAACAAAAAAATCTTTAAGGTGAAATAACTGTACTCCAGCCTGGGTAACAGAGTGAGACACTGTCACAAGCAAAACAAAAGATCTTTAGAATAGGTGAGATATTAGTAGATAGGCTCTTCTATTTTCCATCAAGTATACTTTTTTGTATATGTGTTAAAGATTGCTACAGTTAAAAATACACGTAAGGCAGCCATGCTTTTAAAATTTTCTTTCAGACCTGAGAAGTTAGACGTTGAATCAGTTATGAGTATTGATCATCTGAAACAGAAAATCCCTGCAGCACTGTTTTATAAGGAAACATACTTAGGTCCAAATGAAGGTAAGGTCATTTAATTTTATTAAAATGCATTAGAAGTGGACTTGATTTGGATGTTTACTATGTATTTTTTTTCTTATGTCAGTTTTGAAGAATGGAATGTATTGCAGCCTTTATGAAGTTGTAGAAAAGACAAGAATTGGAAGTAACATGGAGAGTTTACTGCAAAAACTAGAGAGAGAAAAACTTGTGAGTGAAAGATTTTTTAATGTTTCTCATTCTTTCTTACAAATATGCATATTAATGTGTGATTATATTAATGTTTCAGTTTATTTTTGCCTCTGAAAGTACCACAAGGTGTCTGTTGCTACTGTTTAGTTAACAGTGTTTTACTGTGGCTTATGGTATTTTTTCTTTGGCCCATGGTACCATAGCTTCTGCAGACATGTCTTTCTCATGGAATATCTTTTTTTTTTTTGAGATGGAGTCTTGCACTGTCACTAGGATGAAGTGCAGTGGTGTAATTTTGGCTCACTGCAATCTCTGCCTCCTGAGTTTAAGTGATTCTCCTGCCTCAGCCTCCCAAGTAGCTGGGATTACAGGTGTGCGCCACCACACCCAGCTAATTTTTGTATTTTTAGTAGAGACAGGGTTTCACTGTCTTGGCCAGGATGGTCTCAATCCATTGACCTTGTTATCTGCCCGCCTTGGCCTCCCAAAGTGCTGGGATTCCAGGTGTGAGCCACCCACTGCGCCCGACCCTCATGGAATATCTTTATTATACTTTGTGATTAAGAATGTGGTCATCACCATATATTTTTTGAGTATTGTCTTCTTACACAGGATATATAATACAGTTCGGTAAAGAAAGAGAGTCTCTGATCCTGTATTATAGAGTGATAGAGTTATTCACATACATGTGATTTGTTCCAGTAGAGACAGTGGCATATTTGAAAATCCAAAAAGAAAAATAAACCTTGGTGAGGTTGAAGAGGTAACACTAGAGTCGTGGGGAAAGTAGTTGGGATTTGTGTCATACAGTGTCATTCAGACAGTGTTCAAATGTTTGGAAATTTGGACTTGATCCTAAGAGCAGCAGATTTTGAAGGGTTTTTAAGGGGGTGCGTTGAAACTTTGAAAGTGTATGCAAGGTAAGATCTTGTTGAAAACTACGTTACTCTGTAGAGAATAAATTGAAGAGGGGAGATGAGGTAGAAACTATTACATTAGAGGGTGATGGTGGGTTGGATAAGAAAGGTAATAATGTTATAAGAAGAGGCTGATCTATGAGATATTTTTGAGGTAATGTCCAATGTAATAGATACTGAAGTGTATCTAGTTTGGGTAGAGAGATTGGATCAAACATCAGATTGTGATGGGTAGAGACGTGAATGGAAAATGAATGTAATGCCAATATGTGTGGTTTAGCTAAAGGCAAGGAAGTGGTTGTAGAGAAAGGAAGTGGCTATTCCAGAGTTTCTTTTTGTCTTGTTAAATGTTGGTCGGAAGTTCCAGGAAAGAGGGATATAACTTTTCTTGCATAGATGTGCCATTTAATACAAGTTTTTCAACAGTTGACTTTTTATTTCTTACTTTGTTGAGCCTCAATTTCCAGGTAGTCAAATGGCAGAAATGGCTTTGAGTTTCAGAACCTGCAACTTCGTGTTTAGAGGCTACATAGAATTTTAATTATTTTCATATATATGTGCTTAATCAGTCTCTTGTTTATAGATGGGATAGTCAAATTGCACATAAAACCTATAGGCAGAGTTATAAAACCCTTATGAGTCTTTGACTTGAAAACACACACAAACACACACACTCTCTCTTTCTTTTCTTTGCCTGCCTGCCTTCCTTTCTGGCTTCCTTTTTGCCTTTCCGTCTTTCTTGTCTCCTTCTGTCGCCCAGGCTGGAGTGCAGTGATGCAATCTCTGCTCACCACAACCTCCGCCTCCCAGGTTCAAGCGATTCTTCTGCCTCAACCTCCTGAGTAGCTGGGATTACAGGCACATGCTATGATGCCCAGCTAATTTTTGTATTTTTAGTAGAGACGGGGTTTCGTGATGTTGCCTAGGCTGGTCTCAAACTCCTGACCTCAGTGATCTACCTGCCTTGGCCTTTCAAAGTGTTGGGATTACAGGTGTGAGTCACTGCACCTGACCTTTCTTTTTTTCTTTCTCACTGCATGTGAACATAATTTTATGTTTATATTACATTGCTTGTTTTCCTCTGAAAGCCTGACTATAATGCAAGTTTTCTTGATCAAAATCTATTCAGTTCCCAAGTTCAGAAAGTGAAAGTTGAGATGGTAGGTTTGGATACTGAGTTACTCAAATCTATTTGTGTTTCAGAGAGTAGTGAGTATTGAGGATTTGGACAATGAGGGGTTTATCAGAAAATTACAATATCTTTTCAGTTACTGATAGTGAAGATCAGGATAGGAAAGATGGTGGCATTTCTTTCCTTACCTGACCAAGTGTTACATTATGTTCATGGAGGACTGGGTCTTTCCAGAATCAAGAAGTAAAGGAAAATCCTAGATCTTGAAGGGCGCTAGCATTCCACAAGGATATACTCCCAGAATCTAATGTACCTAGGAATTTTGTGTAGCTATTCCTTTTCCAGTAGGCCTCACTGGGGATTATTCTAACTATAGCTACTTTCTTCATAGTTCTCTTGATAATGAGCGGTGCATTGAGGAATACTGAGTTTTTACTTTTGTCCAGGATATGCACAGAAGGTATTCTGAATCAGAGGCAGATTTTGTGAATACCTCACAGTAAGTAAAAATATATTGGCCCTCCTTTGCCCTAGTCCTTACTCCTTATGGCACGCAGGCCTAGGCCACTTGTCTTGAGTAGCTGCATACTATGTAGGTAAGAGATGGGGACAAATAATTTCTCTTTGCTTATATAGGGGAAGAGGCAGCTATTCCCACGTATCCTGAATGTGTCTCTTTGAAATGTTATAAATATTAACTCCAACTCTTGGGTATATAAGTAAAATCTCTCCAGGAGCCATTTAGCCCTCTTGGAACAAGAGACATTTCCAAAATCCTGGGAACTCATTCCTCATTGAAATGTAAATACCTAGTCTTCTTGGCACCTCGAGACTTATCCTAGGAACCTGTCTGTACTGTAATCTCTCTCTTATTTTATTTATTTATTTTTTTTTTTGAGATGGAGTCTCGCTCTGTAGCCCAGGCTGGAGTGCAGTGGCATGATTTTGGCTCACTGCAGCCTCTACCTCCTGGGACCCGGTTCAAGCAGTTCTTCTACCTCAGCCTCCCAAGTAGCTGGGATTACAAGCACGAGCCACCCTGCTTAGCTAATTTTTGTATTTTTTAGTAGACACAGGGTTTCACCATGTTGGCTAGTCTGGTCTTGAACTCCTGACCTTGTGATCTGCCTGCCTTGACCTCCCAAAGTGCTAGGATTACAGCCTTGAGCCACTGCGCCTGGCCTGTACTGTAATCTCTTAGTTCTATCCCACCTGATACTCTCAGGGAGATAAAATAAGTTTTATTATTGTGGAGCAGAGCAATTAACTAGATAAATGGCTACAGATCTAAATCTTAAGGTGTGCGAAGGTATGTGAAGAGTAAAATATTTGTGGGGCATATGAAAGCAAACAAATATTCCCTTATCTTTATATCATATACTTTTTTTTTTTTTTTTTTTGAGATGGAGTCTTGCTCTGTCACCCAGGCTAGAGTGCAGTGGTGTGATCTCGGCTCACTGCAGCCTCTGCCTCCCAGGTTCAAGCAATTCTCTGCCTCAGCCCTCCGAGTAGCTAGGATTATAGGCGCCTGCCACCATGCCTGGCTAATTTTTGTATTTTTAATAGAGATGGGGGTTTCATCATGTTGGCCAGGCTGGGATACATTTTTCTATATTAGAAGGCTAGGGCTTTTTGTAATCGTACTTAGAAATCCAAGGAGGTTTTCTTTTCTCTCAGGAAGATTAAACTAAGTAAGATTACATTGATTTTTTTTTTTCGTGGAACAGAGTCTCACTCTATTGCCAGGCTGGAGTACAGTGGCGTGATCTTGGCTTACTACAGTCTCTGCCTCCTCGTTCAAGCGATTCCCCTGCCTCAACCTCCCGAGAAGCTGGGATTACAGGCGCGCACCACCACGCCTGGCTAATTTTTTGTGTTTTAGTAGAGACGGAGTTTCAGTGTGTTGGCCAGGATGGTCTCTATCTCTTGATCTCATGATCCACCGCCTTGTCCTCCCAAAGTACTGGGATTACAGGCCGATATTTTATTAATAGTAAGCTAATTTTTAAAGCAGACTTTAATATGTATATTAAAAAAGGGATATCCCTAAATTTGATGCAGTGGCTCATGACTGTAATCCTAGCACTTTGGGAGGCTAAGGCAGGCAGATCACAAAGTCAGGAGATCCTGGATAACACAGTGAAACCCCATCTCTACTAAAAATACAGAAAATTACCCAGATGTGGCACGCGCCTGTAGTCTCAGCTACTCGGGAGGCTGAAGCAGTAGAATCCCTTGCACCCGGGAGGCAGAGGTTGCATTAAGTGGAGATTGTGCCTCTGCACTCCAGCCTGGGCAACACAGCAAGATTCCATCTCAAAAAACAACAACAACAAAGAAAAACCAAAAAGAGATATCCCCTAAATTTGAATATTGTCTATGCTTTGAACCTTCTTCTACATATGTCGTATTGCACACGTACAAGATTTTCTCTGAGGTATTCTAGAAGTAGAATTACTGAATCATAATATATGCACGAGTGATTTTATAGGGTAATGTATTGTTTTAAGTGGTTGTACCAGTTTATACCCCTAGGAGCAGCGAGTTGCCATTGATTTGTGTACTCACAAGTACTTGAGTTTGTATAGTCAGACTTTGACAAAAATTTGCCAGTCTAGAAGGTGTAAATAGTATTGTGATTTTAGCTTGTATTTTCCTAAGATACAAATTTAAAATAAATGTGTCTCTTTTGATGTTCAGTGCCTGTTCTTGTCTTTTGCCTGTTTTTCCTTTGAATACCTTGTGTTTTCTTACTAACTGAGTTTTATCTGTATTCTGGATATTAATAGTTATGCATGCAACATATTTTTTTCCCCATAATTTGCAGCTTACTTTTTTCTTCATTCATTGTGTTTCTTGAAGAACAGGTATTTTTAAATTTTAATGCAGTTGAATGGCAAGCACTGTTTGTTTTTAGGTCGTGTAGTTATTGGCCTATATTTTCTTTTGAGCACTTTACAGTTTTGCCTTTGACACTTAAGTATTTTTTATATGCAGCAGTTCCTTGAATAACGTTATTTGGTTTTATGTCCTTTTAACATTGATAAGAAAAAAAATCAGTTCTCAGCTAGGGCCACTGTCTGTGTGGAATTTGCATATTCTCCTGTGTATGGTAAAACTGGTATCATTATGTGTTGTTCTGCTTAAAGTTGCAGTTTCAAAGAACCTATTGATGATGCTGAGTGAGGAACTACAGGAGTGTTTTGCTCTTTGAGATTTAGCTTTTTTTTCAAAAAAAAATTTTAGAATCAACTTGCTTTTTTCAAAAAATGTTAAATCAGCTTATCAAGTCCCTTTCTTCACCCCCTCATCCCACCCATCCCCAATCTGCAGATCAAATTTGAGACGATTAACCTATGATACTGACTTATCCATGAATAAGATTATCTCTCTCTCTCTTTTTTCTTTTTTTGAGATGGAGTCTTGCTCTGTTGTCCAGGTTGGAGTGCAGTGGTGTGATCTTGGCTCACTGCAGCCTCTGCCTCCTGGGTTCAAACAGTTCTCTTGCCTTAGCCTGAATAGCTGGTATTATAAGCGCCTGCTACCATGTTTGGCTAATTTTGTATTCTTAGTAGAGGGGGTTTCATCATGTTGGCCAGGGTGGTCTTGAACTCTTGACCTGGTGATCCACCCACCTTGGCCTCCCAAAGTGCTGGGATTATAGGCGTGAGTCACCTGGCCTGGCCATGTCTGTCTTTCTTTAGAGTTTTAGAATTTTCTGGATACAAGGCTTGCTCATTTTTTTGTTAGATTTATCTCTAGGTGTCTTTTTTTTTTTGATGCGTTTGTAAATAGTATTTTTTTTTTTTTTTTTTGGTGACAGAGTCTCTCTCTCTGTCACCCAGGCTGGAATGCAGTGGTACGATCTCAGGTCACTGCGACCTCCGCCTCCTGGTTCAAGCATTCTCTTGCCTCAATCTCCCGAGCAGCTGAGACTACAGGCGTGTGTCACTATGGCTAATGTTTTTGTAGAGACGAGGTTTCACTATGTTGGTCAGGCTGGTCTTGACGTCCTGACCTCAAGTGATCTCCCCACCTCAGCCTCCCAAAGTGCTGGGATTACAGGCGTGAGCCACCATGCCTGGTCTGTAAATAGTATTTTCCATGTTAGTACATTTTTTATTTCTTGTATATATAGAAATGTAATTGATATTTATGTACTGATTTAATGCAGATTAATTTGAAATTTGAATAATGTATATATTTTTGTCCATTTTTTGGGGTTTCTATATAGAATTTATTATCTGAAAGGAATATTGGTTTTATAGTTTTCCTCTAGTCTTTATAGTAGTCCCCCATTATCCTTGGTTTTGCTTTCTGTAGTTTCAGTTACCTGTGGTCAGCTGTTGTCTGAAAATAGTAAATGGAAAATTCCAGAAATAATTCGTAAGTTTTAAATTAGTTTTCAGTAGTAGCCTACTGCTGCATCACAATGCCAGTGTCGTCAGCCTCACTTCCATCTCATCACGTAGGCATTTTATCATCTCACGTCATTATAAGAAGGGTGAGTACAGTACAATAAGAATTTGAGAGAGAGATCACATTACATAACTCTTATTATATTGTTAGTTATTGTATTTTTTTGGTGGGGGGAAAGGATTTCACTCTGTTGCCCAAGCTGGAGTAAAGTGGTGTGATGTGATCAGAACTCACCGCAGCCGTGAACTCCTAGTCTTAAGTGATTTTCCTACGTCAGCCTCCTGAGTAGCTGGGGCTATAGGTGTGTACCACCATACCCAGCTAGTTTTTAAAATTTATCTAATTTTTAAAATTTTTAATAGTGAATGGGGTCTTACTATGTTGCCCAGGCTGGTCTCAAATTCTTGGCATCAAGCAGTCCTCATGCCTTGACCTCCCAAAGTGCTGGTATTATAGTCATGAGCCACCACTCCCAGCCTATTCTAATTTATTATTAATTATTGTTGTTAATCTCTTAGTATGCATAATTTAAAATTTAAAATTTATTATAGGTATGTGAATATATAGGAAAAAGCATACATAGGGTTTGTTACTATCTGTTGTTTCAGATATTCACTGGGGGTCTTGGAACATGTCCTCTGCAGATAAGAAGAAACTACTATATATTATTTTTTTCCCATGTTAATGTGCAGTCTAGAATCTGTAGTAAGCTGAATAAAAATGGTGATTGTGGTCATTCTTACCTTCTTGATTTAAAGAAAAAATATCTTTATTATAGTTTACCATTAAGTAGAAAGTCTACAGTAGTTTTTTATGTTTTAAACTTTGCTTCTTTATTTTTAAACCATAAATAGATTTGGAATTTTAACAGATCATTTTTGTTTTGGGTTGAGGGTTGGATTTATCAAGGTGGTCACACAGTGTTTTAGGGTTCTGCAGAGAAACAGAACCATTAGTGTATGGGGAGGTGGTATGTAAAAAGAGATTTATTGTAAAGAATTGGCTTACACATTTATGGAGGCTGACATGTCCCAAGATTATATTTGTGTTAGCAAGCTGGAGACCCAGGAGAGCCAACGGTATAGTTTCAGTCTGAGTATGCAGGTTCGAGAACCAGGACTGCTAATGGTATGAGTTCTAAGGCTGGCAGGTCAAGACTCGGGAAGAGCCAATGTTTCAGTTCAATTCTGAAGGCAGGAAACAGTTGTCATCCCAACTTGGAAGGCAGACAGGAGGAATTCTCTTCTTTTGTGGGTTAGAGTTTGCCTTTTGTTCTATTTAGGCCTTCAGCTGTTTGGATATGGCCAACCTACAATAGGGAGGGCACCCTGCTTTACTCAGTCTATTGATTGTAAACTCATTCAAAAATAACTAAACAGGAACATCCAGAAAAATATTTGATCAAATACCTGGGCACTCAAGTTGACATAAAAAATTAACCATCATGGCCGGGCGCAGTGGCTCATGCCTGTAATCCCAGCACTTTGAGAGGCCGAGGCGGGCGGATCATGAGGTCAAGAGAGTGAGACCATCTTGACCAACATGGTGAAACCCCGTCTCTACTAAAAAAATGATTACCCAGGCATAGTTGTGCATGCTTGTAGTCCCAGCTAGTCGGGAGGCTGAGGCGGAAGAATCACTTGAACCAGGAGGCAGAGGTTGCAGTGAGCCAAGATTGCGCCACAGTTGCGCCACTGGACTCCAGCCTGGTGTCAGAGCAAGATGCTGTCTCAAAAAAAAAAAATTAACTGTCACACATGGTATTCTGTAGACTTACTAAGGTGAGTTACATTTATAGTTTTCCTATATATATTTTTTGAGATGGAGTTTCATTCTTATTGCCCAGGCTGGAGTGCAGTGGCACAATTGGCTCACTGCAATCTCTACCTCCTGTGTTCAAGCAATTCTCTTGCCTTGGCCTTCTGAGTAGCTGGGATTACAGGCATGCGCGATGATGCCTGGCAAATTTTGTATTTTTAGTAGAGATAGGATTTCACCATGTTGGTCAGGCTGGTCTCGAACTCCCGACTTCAGGTGATCTGCCCACCTTGGCCTCCCACAGTGCTGGGATTACAGGTGTGAGCTACTGTGTCTGGCCTTAGTTTTCCAATATTAAACTACCCCTGCATTGCTTGTATAGAAGGTACTCCCCTGCCCCGACTACAGCTTTTAAAGTAAATTGTGGGGTTTGGCTTTTGTTTAGGAATTTTGAATCTGTGATGGTAAATGAGATTGACTTCCAGTTTTCCTTTTTTATACTATCTCTGTCTTTTTTTGTTTCGTTTTGTTTTTTTGAGAGGAAGTTTCGCTCTTATCCCTCAGGCTGGAGTGCAATAGCACGATCTCTGCTCACTGCAACCTCTGCCTCCTGAGTTCAAGTGATTCTCCTGCCCCAACCTCCCGAGTAGCTGGGATTACAGGCAATGTGCCATGACACCCAGCTAATTTTTGTGTTTTTAGTAGAGATGGTGTTTCATCATGTTGCCTAGGCTGGTCTTGAACTCCTGGGCTCAAGTGATCTGCCTTCCTTGGCCTCCCACAGTGCTGAGATTACCAGGGTGAGTCACCAAGCTTGGCCAACTTTTACTTTTTTGAGATTTATTTTGCTATTTCTGTCTTAAGTCAGAAAAATGGTCAGTAAATACTTAGTTGTAAGTACTGCTTTAGTTGCATTTCACGTTTTAATGTGCAGTATTCTCATTATTCAGTTCGAAGAAATTTTTTTAGTTTCCATTTTTTTTTAGTTTGATATGTGATGTAGAGGTATGTGTATAGGGAAATATAGGGATACTTTTTTCTTTTTTTTATATTCAAAAAAATTTATAAAAAATACAGTGGGATAAGTTTTGCTGAGAAATGCAGCAATAAATACTGTTGAAGAAAACAGAGCAACTCTACATTGATATATTGGCACAAACAGGAAGAGCAAATGCACACCCACACCTAAATGTCTACAGGCCATTTTTGTACATGCTCCTTTAGAAATACCACTCTGAAAATATCTTGTCTGCTAGGTAGGAGAATGAGTACACATATAATCACAGATGTACACTGATCATGGCTTTATTTAAAAATTAGCAAACAATACTGTAGAAACATTGATATGTAAATTTCTAAAATGCTGCATCTTAGATTCGTAGGCAAAGACCACATTTAGCAATAAGCATGAGTTTAGTCTTCCATGTAGAAACCAGATACACTAAACTATAAAAAATAATTTCCTATTGTTTGAAAATACCAGTTTAAGATTGTAAAAATACATAGATTTTTGCATAAAATAACTGGCTGTACAAGAATATTCCCCTTTCATAGTATTCCTTTTTACTTCATATGCAAGTTTTTGGTTATGCTGTAGGATTTAACTATTATGGCACTAAAAGGCAACTATTGAGGGAAGAAGCAGAAAAAGAAATGTATGTAAGTCAATTTTTCTTAAAAATACAATAAGCTTAATACTGTTTTAGGAAGACAAAAATTACTCCAGGCTAGCTTGGTTCTCACTGAATAAAAACAATGGACTAAATACTGAGCTCCTTCTGTGTGGATCTAATCATCAATGACTTGGTCACTATATGGGTAATCTCTGGGGTAGTCATCCTGGTACTCGCCATGATACTCATCAGGGTATTCTGCCTGATAATCATTATCAGTGATTACTGAACCGTTTGTTCCTGTTCCTTGGCTTCCATTGTGAATGACAGGTTCTGTTGGAGCAGCACAGTATTTGGGATCCTATACTTGCTGCCCAAGCCCATACACACTCATTCCTTTCTGGGAAGCAACTTTGTTGGTACCCATCTGTAGAGAAATTGTCGAGTGGTCCACTGGCTGTAATGTTGGCTTCTGATCATAGATGTCTCTTCTGGTACTTAGTGCTAACATCCCTGCGGGGCTGGCTCCTTTTTTAGTGCCCATCTGCACACTAATTGTGGTGTGGTCAAAAGGTTTGTCAGTTTGCATTTTGGGATCATAAAGATGCCTCCTAATCCCATAAGCTGTCATACCTGCCTGGCTGGCACATTCGTTGGTTCCCATCTGCAGACCAGTTACACTTTGGCCAGCTTTTAATTTTCCTTCATCAAAACATCTTGTTTGTTTTTCTGCATACTTAACTCCAGTGTCAGTGGTTGTATGGAATCCTTTTGTTTTAGCCAGACCTGCTACAGCCACTAGAATCTCTGAACTTGGGTCATGTTTCCATTCTCAAAAAGATGATTTGCTTCAAATATATCATGTGGCTTCATTCGATAAGCCTGAATAGCTTTAATACAGTTGCCAGTATTCTCCAGCTGAGGCCAGTTGAATGAGGACTCGTTGACCTTCTTCACTGAGCCTGGCTGTAGCTTGTTTATGAGTTTGCAGGGTATGATGCCATCCTTTAAGCCCAGCTGGAAGTTGGTGCCAGTGCTTATGCCTGTCACCTCTTCTATCCAGTTGCGAAGATCTTCTGCCTAATGATCATACTTGGAAGCAATTTTATTCTTGATCTCCGCCAAGAGCCGGTAGGAAGGGCCCTTGTTGAAGTGTTCAGGGTCATGGTGGTTCGGACGGCGGGAAGAGGCTGCGCTGGGGTCCCGGATCTCTGGCACTTTGCTTCCCTGCTCCTGGCCCCGAGGAGTAGCCTCTGCGGTGGATGCTCGGAGCTCGCTCCTCTGGGGGGCGCAGGAGACGGTCGCGGCTGCGGGGCGCGGATGGTGCCTGGGCGACTGGGTCCGACTGAGTGCAGCAGAGCCTCGGGCTCCGAAGCGCCTGGCTCCACGCTCGCCTCCCCCCGTTTTTTCATTTCTAATTGCATTGTAATCAGAACAGGTGGTGATTATTTGACATTTGTTGAGACTTTAAGATCTATGTGGTCAGGTTTTGCACATGCTCCTTCTGTGTTTGAGAAAAATGTATAATCTATGATTTTGGGTGCTGGGTACACAGTTCTGGGTTGACAGCTATTTTCTTGAACTTGGACTATGCTGCACTGTCTTCTGGCTCCTATTTTTGTTTAGGGGTCAGGGGTCAGCTCTCAGTTTAATTGTTCCTTTGTAGGTCCTTCACCCCCTGGCTGCTTTTTAAATTTTTTTTTTTTTTGGTCTTTGATGTTTACAATTATCTAGGTGTAGATTTCTGTTTATCCAGCTTTGTATATATTTTCCTTTCATATCTGTGGATTTGTATCTTTTTTTTCCCAGAAAATTAGTTATCTTTTTTATTGTACTCTCTCATTTTCTTTATCTTTTTTTTTTTTTTTATTTGAGACGGAGTTTACTCTGTAGCCCAGGCTGGAGTGCAGTGGCACAATCTTGGCTCGCTGCAGCTCCACCTCCTGGGTTCAAGCAATTCTCCTGTCTTAGCCTCCTGAGTAGGAGGGATTACAGATTGTACCACCATGCCTGGCTAATTTTTGTATATTTAGTAGAGATGGGGTTTTACCATGTTGGCCAGTGGTCTCAAACTCCTGACCTCAGGTGATTGATTCAGTGACATCAGCCTCTCAAAGTGCTGGAATTACAGGTGTGAGCCACCACGCCCGGCCTAGCCTGTCTTTTAGGACTGTGAAGAGGCATATTTCCATGTCTGTTAACCTTCTCTTATGTTTTCCATATGTTTCTCTGTGCTGCATTCTAAGTAACTTCATCATAACTGTCTTCTAGTTTAAAAATCCCATCTTTGGCTGTGTCTCATTTGTTGCTTTATTTATTTATTGTGTTTCTAATTTCACGGGATGTTTTTTACTTTTAAAAGTTATATTTGAATTTTTTGGATCTGCCTGGATATTTTATAACAGGTTCTTGTTAATTCTTTCAGAAGTATTTAGTAAGTATTATATGTCAGGCACAGTTCTAGGAGGTGCATTTTATATTCTAGTATTCTTTTCCAGTACTTTTTAAGTGAAATAAAATTCACATAACATAAAACTCACAATTTTAGTCTTTTTTTTTGAGATGGAATCTAGCTCTGTCACGCAGGCTGGAGTGCAGTGGCGTGATAATGGCTTACCACAACCTCTGCTTCCCGGGTTCAAGGGATTCTCCTGCCTCAGCCTCCCAAGTAGCTCGGATTACAGACACGCACCACCACACCTGACTAATTTTTGTATTTTTAGTAGAGGCGGGGTTTCACCATGTTGGTCGGGCTGGTCTCAAACTCCTGACCTCATGATCTGCCCGCCTCGGCCTCCCAAAGTGCTGGGATTACAGGCATGAGCCACCATGCCCAGCCTTTTTTTTTTTTTTTTTTTTAAATAGGCAGAGTCTTGCTTTGTCATGTAGGCTGGAGTGCAGTGGTGCGATTCTGGCTCACTGCAGTCTCGACTCTCTAGGGTCCAGTGATCCTCACATCAGCGTCCTGGGTAGCTGGGGCTGCAGGTGTGTACCACTACACCTGCCTAATTTTTGTTTTTTTTGTTTAGACAGGGTTTTGCCATATTGCCTGGGCTGGTCTTGACCTCGGCCTCACAAAGTTCTGGGATTATAGGTGTGTACCACCAGGCCCAGACATTTTAGCCATTTTAAAGTATATAATTCCATGTTTTTTTTTTTTTTAGCAGGTTCACACTGTTGTGCAACCATCAGCACTCTAATTCCGAAACATTTTCATCTCAGAATTCGCTGTACATTTCCCCTTCCCAATTCCTAAGAGCCATTAATCTACTTCTGTCTCTCTGAATTTATCTGTTCTGGATATTTTATATAAATAGAATCAAGCAGTATGTGGCCTTCTGTGTCTGGCTTCTTTCACTGAGCATAATGTTCAAGGCTCATTGATGTTGTAGCATATATCAGCAATTTATTCCTTTTTATGGCCCAGTATTCTTTCATTGTATAGATAATACCACATTTTGCTTGTTCTTTTATCAGTTGTTTCTGTATATTGGCTACTATGAATAATGGTGCTATGAACATTAGTGTAAACATTTTTGTGTCAAAATGTTTTTAATTCTTCCAATTATTTTATGTCTTTAAGCGTTTCATAATGGATATTTTACATTTTGCATTTGATAATTTCAATTTTTGATGCCTTAGAGTGTTTGAATCTTTTTTTCCTGCTGAATCTCACTTAGTATAGCTTATTTCCTTCTATGCTGCTGCTTTTGTTGAGACAGGACTGTTTCCTAGGCTGAAGTGCTAAAGTGCAGTGGCACAGTCACAGCTTGAACTCTCGGGATCAGTTAATCCTCCTCTCTCCTTAGCTTTCCAAGTAGCCAGGACTACATGCACATGACGCCACACATGGCTACTTAAAAAAATTTTTTTTTATAGAGATGGAGTCTTGCTGTGTTGCCCAGGCTGGTCTTGAACTCCTGGCCTCAAGCAGTCCTCCCAAAGTGTTGAGATTACAGGTGTGATCCACTGTGCCTGGCCCACTGTACCTGTGTTTATACCTCTTTTTTTTTTTTTTGCAGGGGTGAGGGGTGCCATAATGCCTTTAATGTTATCTGGAAATTTAAAATAGTAGAATAAACTAATTTAAAAAACCCACAGATTGGATTAATACTTTTTTTTTTTTTAATAACCAAACAGCTAAAATAGAGCCAACAGGAGCACAATTTCCAGGATTTTTCTTTCCTGCAGAGTTGAATGGATTTTGTTGCGCTGAAGCCATGCAGATACAACTGCTGAAGGTTTCTGTCTGCCTTAGTGTTATTTCTGATTATAGATTGCTTTTACTCCATGGATTTCTGGAAACATTGGGACCCCTTAAAGCACAAGAGTCTTTAGGTTACTGGTAGAATTTATAAAACCTGGTATTTGGAGTGAGAGGTTAAAGGCATCTAGTTGGTTTTCGTCAGTGAGCATAAAACATGAAAATTTTACTTGTGCTTCTTAACTTTTTATTTCATCAACTGGGAGTTTGGGCAAAATATTAAAAGAAGTATGTTATCTAAAATATTTTGGATAAAAGTGTTTGTGTCTGAAACAAAATTTTCAGGTACCAATGTCCACTTGTAGTATACTGTAAGAGACTTAGCGTGGCTATAAATGGTAGCCGTAAGACCCAGTTAAATGTCTTGCAGAGCCAGTACTGTATGTCAGTTGACAGTATGGTATAACCTGTCATGAGGATTTCCAACCTTGGCCCCTAGGATTTTTAGGATGTAACTTTTAGAAACCTTAAAACAAAGTTTACCCTTAGAAGAATATTTAAACTTCCTTTATGAAAGAAAGACCTGGTAACTGACCCTCATGGAATACTGGGAATAAAAATGGGGAAAGATTCCCCAAAGTTAAGAATGGTCTTCAGTTGGAGATCTTCCTAGTCATTTGGTCATCTGACCCCCTTACTTTATCTGGCCTATGCCACCAGCCTGCTTCCACTAAAATAAACTCCGTGAGCATCAGGTATCAGAGAGTCACGTTTGGCATTTGCACAGATTGAACTGAAGGAGAGAAGTTGACCCTGGGGAAATTGGTCAACTAAGACTACCTGAAACCTCCAAATACAACACCACTTTATTTTTGAGTGTTTAAACAATGTTTTTATTAAATGTGAATTAGTAGCACAGTTACTTTTTGTCCCCGAATTACTTGTTTTTATACAGATGTTGTTTACTGGAATTGTTATAATAGGAATTTAAGTAGTACAAGTTTTCTTTCATAACTTAGGTATCCTTTTGTGTTCAGTTGCCATGCTTAGTTTCTTATTTACCCAAAACATTGTGAACTATTGCAGTAGCCCCTAAAATAAATTCTTTGCGTTGGATTGTTTTTCCGCCTCCTGCACAATGCTGTCAAGTCTTTTTTGTTACTATTGTTGTTTTAAGGAAAGACTAGCTCAAAGGGGTGTACTCTAAAGGACATTCCTGGCTAACCTGGCTTCTGGTCTGTTTACAGCTAACCCATGATCTTTCATTCCAGATTTGTCTAATACATTTATTCCAGTCTGTCCTCATCCTGTTGCCAGTGATAAATACTGTGATGTTTGTAAACTGTCCATCATAACTCACCTTTGCTCATGATATTGCCTCTACTGAAATGTTCTTCCCACAATCTTCGGCTCTTGTCATTGTACCCATCCTTCAAAATCCACTTTTGATACACTTTCAGTAAACCTTTCTTGATCATCTTTTACTACTGTAAACTGTATTTTTCCATTCCTATTATTTTGTAAATCTCTTAGGGAACTTTTTTGTCTTACGTAATTATTGATATTTTTTGTTTTTACCCTCCCTACCTAATTATAAACTTCTTGTGATCAGGGATCTTGTGTTGCTTGTTTTTGGTTATCTCTGGGCAAATTGCCTTACATGTGAAAAGTGTTCATTCATATAATATGTGTGGAATTAGATTACGGCAACACATTGGGTTTGCAGTTAGTCTGAACTCTTACAATGCAGCGTTTCAAAGCATGTGTTATATCTAGCATCTAGCACATTACTTTGGCCATTAATAAACATGTCTTTTGAATTGATAAAGAAAATATTTGAAGTCTTTAGTTTGGTCCTTGTATCTTAGCTTGAGGGAAAAATTAACATGTTGGTTTTGCAGTTAGGGGAGCTCTTTCAGTAACATTTTCATATTAATGTTATGAAAACCAAGGAATTTTCATTTGATTGGAATCCTGTTAATCAGACTTGGTAGAAAGAGTTAACTAATTCATTAGCAATATTTTTCCTTAAAAGATGGTTAAGAACTTTTTTTTTTTCACAATTGGTAGAAAATGCTCTGTGTCTGCCTTGTGGTAAGTAATAATAAAGCAGATATAACTTCTTCCTTCCCCTCAAAATGCAGGTTCTTGTTAAACCTTTGGGTGACCGAGGATACCTTTTTCTTCTCTCTCCTGGTCAGATGGTTTCTGCATATGGTAGGTGGTGTCTCTTTAATTTTTACAATTCTTTCTTAACTTTTTAGTTAAAACACATTGCTAATGACTTTGCCTTCTGTTTTTTAGAATATCAGACTGCCAAGTCTCGAGTCCTACATGCTTTGTTTTTATTTCCAGAACCTAGAAGCATAGTTACTTGTAAGTTCTATGAGTATCTAAATCTAGTTGCTTAGACACTTAACATTTTATTGAAATTTTCCAGATAACTCACTAAACATTTTGTCTTTGTTATATTATGTTTCAGGAAATACTGGGGGGTAAGAGGTATTAGCAATATAAAATACAAATGATATGACAATATTTTTTTGAGACAGAGTTTTGCTGTTGTTGCCTAGGCTGGAGTGCAGTGGTCCGATCTCAGCTCACTGCAACTTCCTCTTCCTGGCTTCAGGTGATTCTCTTGCCTCAGCCTCCTGAGTAGCTGGGATTACAGGCGTTCACCACCATGCCCGGCTAATTTTTCATATTTTTAATAGAGATGGGGTTTCACCATGTTGGCCAGGCTGGTCTCAAACTCCTGATCTCAGGTGATCCACCCGCCTCAGCCTCCCAAAGTGGTAGGATTACAGGCGTGAGCCACTGCACCTGGCCAACGTTTTTTTTTTTAACTATGAAAAATTAATTTGTGTTTATCAGTTCTTATAAAGTTTGATTATAATTGTTACAGTACTGTAGCTTAGTTATGAGGGTTATTTATTTTAGAGATAGGGTCTCATTCTGTTGCCTCGTCAGCAGTGTGATCATGGCTCACTACATACAGTCTTGCCTTCCCTCCTAGGCTCAAGTGATCCTCCTGCCTCAGCCTGTCTGGTAGCTTGGGATTACAGGTGTATGCCAGCACACCTAGCTAACTGAGTTCATTTTTTTTTTTTCCTGTAGAGAAACGGGCTCACTATGTTATCCAGGTTGTTCTTGAACTCCTGGCCTGAAGTAATCCAACTACCTCAGCCTCCCAAGGTGCTGCGATTACGGGCATGAGCCACTGTGCCTAGCCTATGAGGGTTTTATATGATTATTTTTTAGCTTTGTTCAATTTTGCATTCGAATTTTAGTGACTCTAAACATACACGCAAGGTTAAATATTAGGCCATTCAAAATGAATAGAAAATTTTGGTTTTGATGTTAAGACAAGATTTGTT
Source organism: Cacajao melanocephalus (assembly GCA_963573385.1). NCBI lineage: Eukaryota > Metazoa > Chordata > Mammalia > Primates > Pitheciidae > Cacajao > Cacajao melanocephalus. The sequence continues at coordinate 5,967 of CAUYLG010054080.1, read as the reverse complement.
ACTCACCTTTTCTAAGAATGAACTTTTAATACTGTGTATTAAGATAAAGTTTCCACTAATGGATTTCACTGTTGGATTAAGGATGAGTTTCTCAATTATGGCGAGTCAGCATCTGCATATCTGTTCATGTGAAGTTAGTTACTACTTTATAAGAGGAAGGGATGACAATGCAGGACTGTTTTGCTTGGAGCCTCAGATCTTGTTCTGTCTCTTTATTTCTTCTTACATGTTGCTTGCCACTATTTGAATTTCCTGGGGGCAATAGGAAGTGAGATCTTCAATGAGTGGATGATTTTTCCTTTAAAAATGCGTTCTGCTCTTTCATTTGTATTAGTTTCTTATTGGGCTGTTTTAGGATCCTGGACTTGAGAAGCATGCTATTGATATATTTGCTATATTATATATATGTATTAGGGTACATATTCGTTTGGTTCAACATTAATGTGTAAATGTTTTTACACTTCTTCGGCAATATTTAGATCTGTATTTGATTAGTTTCTTGATTGCTAACATGGTTTGCTTTTTTTTTGTTTATTTACAGCACAAAAAGGTTCAACCAATGCAGCACCACAGGAGAGGCATGAGAGCATGCCAGATGTATTAAAAATAGCTCAGTTTTTACAGTTTGCTTTGATTCAGTGTCGAAAGGAATTCAAAAATATAAGCACTATAAATTTTCATTCTGCTGTTGAAAAGTATGTAAGTGAATTTTTTAAGCGAGGTTTTGGTTCAGGTAAACGAGAGTTTATTATGTTTCCATATGATTCACGATTAGATGATAAAAAATTCTTATACTCAGCTCCCAGAAATAAATCCCATATTGATACCTGTTTGCATGCCTACATTTTTCGGCCTGAAGTATTTCAGTTACCTATTTGTAAATTAAAAGAACTATTTGAAGAAAATAGAAAACTTCAGCAGTTTAGTCCACTTTCAGATTATGAAGGTCAAGAAGAAGAAATGAATGGTATAAAAATGAAATTTGGAAAACGAAATAACTCAAGGGGTGAAACAATTATATCTGGAAAGCAAAGGTCATCTCATTCTTTGGATTATGATAAGGATAGAGTCAAAGAATTGATTAATTTAATTCAGTGTAGGAAAAAGAATGTGGGTGGGGACTCAGACACAGAAGATGTGAGAAGCAAAACTGTCTTGAAGAGGAAGCTTGAGGATCTACCTGAAAATATGAGAAAGCTCGCCAAAACCAGTCATTTATCTGAAAACTGCCATCTGTATGAAGGTAAAATATCAGATTGTTGTTATAGCAACCAAAAATAAAGTATTTCTGTTCTTTCCTATAATAGAGGGGCCAAATTCAGCCTTTTCACTATTTTTGTAAAGAAAGTTGTATTGGAATACAGCCATGCCCATTTATTTATGTGTATATAGCTGCTTTCATGCTGTAATGGCACAGTTGGCATTGAGAGTGTATGGCCCACAAAGCCTAAAATACTTGCTGTCTGGCCCAGTACAGGAAACACTTTCTAACTCTGCCCTGGTACATCAGATTTCTAAATTGTTCGGTTTAGGTTAACATAATAATGCTAATCAGAGCTCTTCTCCTTTCGTATTCCTTTATTTTTATAGTTGAAGTGTAATATTAGAATATTGGTATCTTTTAAGCTGTTGCTTAATGAAAAGGAACCTGAATTTGAAAATAAAATATGCATACACATATTCTTCCCCAAGAATCCAGGAATATCTTTGGTTTTTCTTTTTTTGTTATTCTTTTTAATTACCTTTGCGTTGTTTTGTTTTAGTTGACAGAGCAAGATAGACCCGTAAAGTGCTTAAGTGTGTTTATTTCAATATTGCAAGTCAGCTAAAACCCTTATCTAGATTTTTAACATCTTAACAGTAGTAGTTCATAAGCACAAAATGAGTTCTTCTGCATTCAAAGAAAGCTGACATAACAATCCACTTTCTGTGCTGCTGTTGCTCCTCTTGAGTGATTATGGCAGAACTGAGTATTCTTACGTTTTTTTATTGAGCAGCTACACTTGTCTCTTCAAATTCAGTGTGTTGTAGTTTAGGTTAGTCAGATCAGTGTCTTTTTACACTTTTGGTCTCTTAGCAATCAGTATTTGTATCCTCACTTCTTACTTTCCTGCTCTCTTTTTTTTTTGTTTGAGACAGTCTCACTCCGTCACCCAGGGTGTAGTGCAGTGGAGCAATCTCGGCTCACTGCATCCTCTGCCTCCTGGGTTCAAATGATTCTTCTGTCTGAGCCTCCCCAGTAGCTGGAATTATAGGCACATGCCACCATGCCTGGCTAATTTTTGTATTTTTAGTAGAGATGAGTTTTGCAGTATTGGCCAGGCTGGTCTTGAACTCCTGACCTCAAGTGATTCGCCTGCCTCGGCCTCCCAAAGTGCTGGGATTACGGTCGTGAGCCACCATGCTCAGCCTGCTCTCCTTTTACTTCTTTTATTCTTACAGTATTCAAAATGGTAGCCACTAGCCATATGTTATTATTTTAGTTTAAATTAAAGTGAAATAAAAATAGATTTCAACAGCCACACCGTTGTATTAGTACAGAGAACATTTTCATTATTGCAGAAAGTTCTATTTGACATTATTGTTCTCTGCAGTAACTGTCATGGTTTTTTTTTTTTTAGTTGACCTGTGCATCCCTTTCTTCTTCCAATGTTGTTACTCCTTGTCCGTGTTCTTTATCTCTTTGGTGGCCTTCCTGACTTACTTTCTTGCACCCGTTTCAGTATCATGTTCGTCTCAATGTTGCTTTGCTAATGTGCTACTAATCTCATCTTAAGATACTTGCCTTTTAAGGCTTTGTTATAGAACAGCCATGTCCAGCCATGTTTTCCACTCTTCTCTCACAAGTCTCAGTTAAGGGTCATCTCTCTTTGCCTAGAGTATGTTATGGTCAGTCTTTCATTTCCCTCTTTTTTTTCCGTAAGTAACTTCCATTTCTTTCAAGCCTTGTATCTTTGCAGTTCAGATTTCTCCTCAGCCTTCTGTCTGTTCTCCTTAATAGTCTCCTCCTTTAGCTTATGCTGGATTTGCAGTCTTTGCTGAACCTGTTAGCACTTGATAACATGTGCTGTCTTATCTTGTTGACATGTGTCTTGAGAGTTTTGTTTACTGTGTGTTAGGTGCTTTATGTATATGAACTCATTTATTAATAGTTCTTGAGTGGTAGGCTTTATTATTCTAATTTTGCAGATGAGAAAAACATCTCAGATAAGTAACTTTACCAAAAGTTATGAAGTTAGTGGCACATATTCTGAAGTCATTTCTGACTGACTCCAAAACATTGTTCACAAACTGCTGGATTTCCTGTCACTGAGCACGTAATATGCACTCAATAAATAAGATACTTATTTTTTGGCAGTGTTTTTGTTGTTTTGTTGGTAACTGACTAATTCTGTGTATGTGAAAACATAGTTGTGGGTAAAACTCAGGCTTCATCAATAATTAGAATGGTGAGAAAGCCATACTAATTATAGTATACCAAACGAGAAATGAGGCAGAGGAAGAAGGGTATATAGGTTAACTAAAGCTAGTGATTATCAGACTTACATTTCTAGGTGTTTCTCACTTATTTGTTTTTTTATTTTCCCCCTTGCCTTTCCTTCACTTATTTCTTTTTAAGTCATTTTGCATACTTTGTTTCTGAAGGTAGAGATTTCAAGGTTGTGTTCAGACTTTTAAAACACCCTGATCTTGATTTGGTGGTGAACCCATTCATTTTATGAGGTAATCTCCTAACCCATTCACACCACCTCTTATAACTTTTAACATAAACTGTTTTGAGGTATAATGTGTATCAGTGTACTTACTTAAGTGCACAGTTTGATGAGTTTTGACAGCTGTGTAATCACTTCAATATATAGAACATTTTTATATGTTGTCTTGTGTTCCTTTGTTATGTAGCTCACCCCACTGATCTGCTTTTTGTCTTTATTGATTAGTTTTGCTGGCTCTATAAGTTTATATAATTAGAATCATACGGTATGGACTTCTTTGTTTCTGACATCTATTTTTGTTGTACATTAAACTCTTAAATTGGAAATCTTAATTCAGGCTTCACCCAATCCCTACCCTGCACCAACGTTAAAGCACATGACTCTCTGAATGTTTGCTCCCTTTGCAAGTTTTAAAATATATTGGTTGTTACAGATTATACACATTTATACTGCATGCATGAAACCATGTCTTAATGTGTTTCCTCTCATAATGCTTTTTGTTCTTGATGCAAATTTGGTGGAGATTTCTTCAGGATGATTTTATATCTATAATATGCTAACTTCATTATGAATTTAACTAATCTAGTCATTTAGGATAAGGTGTAGATTTTAAGTATGTCAGCCAGTGCTTTTAGGATAAAATATAATAGGTATGGAGAAGATAGAAATCAAATTTAAGTAATTTTTTTTAGTAGCCTAGTGTAATATGCATATAGTCCTAACAATTGGCAAAATAGCAAGTACAAATTGTTTAATCTCCTGGTAAGTACCTGGTTGACTTTGAGATTTTGATGGTAGAGTTATTCTTACACATATTTAAAACCTGATACATGAGCTTATTTTCCTGTTGATAGAATGTTTAAATTATAATGAGAATTAAACTTTATTAGGAATTTTGACCTATGTGTAAAATTTTACAATTATGTTTATAAAGTAAGTGATGGTAATATTTGTAAAACCTAAACAAATTGTTTGATTGAGTTCCTGACCATAAATGCTTTATCATAATTTTTTAGGTATATTTGATTTAAAAAATTTTATGCTGGCTTTTAAACTTAACTTCAACCAATGACTTTTCTTTTTCTCAGCGTCTTCACAGCCTATTGGCTTACTTGGACATGATGCTGACTTGAGGCGACAGCAGCAGGATACCTGTAACTCTGGCGTCGCTGACATCCATAGGCTGTTTAATTTGTTATCAGAAACACTAGCAAATGCACGCCATTCTGATGCATCTCTGACAGACACAGTCAACAAAGCCTTAGGATTGAGTACCGATGATGCCTATGAAGAGCTGAGGCAAAAACATGAGTATGAGTTGAACTCTACCCCAGATAAGAAAGAATATGAGCAGCCTACTTGTGCAAAAATTGAAAATGCTCATTTTAAGGGTACTCAGAGCTTGTTACTAGAAGTTGATACAGCATCTAAGTATTCTGTTGCTGTTTCTACCAGTGAAGTGGGCACTGACCATAAACTACATTTGAAAGAAGTAAGCATGCATCTGTTGGTTATCTTTGTGAGTGTGTGTGTGAAAGAGGTGTTGTGAGTATGCTTCAGGGAATTATTTTTTTTTTGAAAAAGAAACGCAGTTTTCAGTAAAGCTGCCTATCTAGGATGGTACTTCTTAAGTTACTTCTTGTTACAAAGAGATAAATGCTGAAGTAGTTGTTTTCCTTCCTGCTTAGAGGCTTAATATATTGTCTAAAGTTTACTTGCTGTGATAAAGCTAAGGCAGAACAATCTATTTGTCAGAAGTGGCTTATTGGGAGTTAATTCTTTATTGTTTCATAATAAAGTTGAACTCTCGAAGCATTGGCTTTCTGCCGGCAGTAACAGAGAACCCAAAGGTGAGACAGATGAGGATACCATCTCAGTACACCAGTGTAACAAAGTTAGATACTTGGTATTTCTTATGCAAATAGGAGTGGAACTTAAGTAGCCTTTAGGATTACCTCTGAAGTGACTCTCAGACTTGCTTATTAGAGTGTCCAGCGTATTTATAAGATCTGTTTAGAGTGCTGGTTTGTAGCTGAGAAGTAGCCTTATCTCCCCTAAGTAGTGGCTGCATCACTGGGGAATAGTAGGAGGCTTATCTATTGGGGTATGTAAGGTAGGCACTGAGGAACTAACCTGTATTAATAATTCCTGATATCTTTTGTACTCTAAATCAAGTTGATGAGGGGCGGGGGCATGGGTCGAACCTAGCACACTACCCTTTTTTTTTTTTTTTTTTTTTTTTTTTTTTTTTTTT
>CAUYLG010054079.1:0-22417 GCA_963573385.1 Cacajao melanocephalus | reverse complement strand
CTTGCAGACGGCCTATTGTGGGACCTTGTGATGGTGTGACTTAATACTCCCCAATAAACTCCCTTTTATATTTATCTATCTGTCTATCTATCTATCTATCTATCTCTCTATCTATCCATCCATCTTATTAGTTCTATCCCTCTAGAGAACACTGACTAATACAGAGAGTGAGGGGTAAATTCTTGAGGATAATACTCACCTAGGGGGCAGAAGGGAGAAAGGGGACTCTGAAAACTCAGTAAAGGGCAGTTCACAGGACTTGATTTGGCAGGAAAATAGTATATCTGCTGCAGTATGAAAAAGTGTGGCTGTAGGACTGCAAGTTCCAGATTGTCAGCCATGACTCAGAAAAGTCATTTAAGAGCTCTAAGTAGAAGCCGGGTGCTGTGGCTGGCGTCCGTCGTCCCAGCTACTTTGGAGGCTGAGGCAAGAGGATCACTGGAGCCCAGGAGTTCAAGGCCAGCCCTGAGCAACATGGCGAGACCCCCTCTCTATTTTTAAAAAGAGTTCTGAGTATAGCAGTACACCTATCTAATCTCAGTGCAGGTACCGCTGTTCACCCCACGTCCTCGACTTCTGTCTTATACTCACATCCTCTAGGTTCCCAATTCTTGTCCATGCTCCCTCTTAAGTAGCTCTGGAGCCAGCCCTTCCTTAGTGCCCTGGGCCACTGCCTTAGTGCAGACCAGGTCTCCTCTGGGCTGTTGTGACAGGTGTCTACCAGGTCGCCCTGCTGCCTGCTTCTTCTTACCTTAGCACGTGTACTTTTTCACCATTTTTCATACAATATGTTCTCAATGTAATGATGTTCTCAGTCTAAAAATTGATTTTCTTCTACTGCCTGGAGAGTAAAGTCAAACTCTTTAGCAAAGCTCATCGAGCCCTTCAAGTTTGGGCAGCAACCCAGCCCTCAGGTAGGTCTTTCCACAGGTTCTCTGCTCCCCCAGGCATCACATACTCCAATCCACGGCCCTTCTCAGCATCTGCAGGGGCAGCCTGTCCCCTCAGAAGCCCCTGGTGCTGCCTGGTTAGCACCTTCCATGCTTGATCCTGGCAAACTTCTGTTTGTCCTTCGAAGGCCAACAAAAGAGCAAATGGGGATGGAGCAGAAAATATCACTCAATTCAAATTAAGAGCCAAGAAAGAGACACTCATAATCCAGGCAATTATGATAACTGGGAGATAAATACATAAGAGGAGCCACTTTTTAAAAAATGATCTTATTCGATTTCTTAGGTTGTATTCACTGGCAAGAAGCTGATGTCCACAGAAGAGTTTCCCCCTCTGTTTTCATTGTCCTCTCATCTGAGAAGATGAACTTCCTCCTGTCATATCAGTTGTCATCTTCATCCATTGCTCAGGACTTTGTCCACATGATGACATTCTCTGAATAGGGCGGCATTCTTTGTTATTATTATTATTATTATTTTTAAATTGTACTTTGGGCTCTGGGGTACTTGTGCAAGTCCTGCATTGTTGCATAAGTATATACATGCCACAATCCCCCCCACTACCGTTGCCTACATTAGGCATTTCTCCTGGTGTTATTCCCCCACATCCACCCCATCCCCCGCTGTCTGTCCCCTCCCTCCCCCACCTCCCACCTATCCCATTGAGTGTTGTTTCCTTCCCTGTGCCCAAGTGTTCTCATTGTTCATCACCTGCCTGTGAGTGAAAACATGTGGTGTTTGGTTTTTTGTTCTTGTGTCAGTTTGCTGAGAATGATGGTTTCTAGATTCATCCATGTCCCTACATAGGACACGAACTCATCCTTTTTTATGGCTGCATTGTATTTCATGGTGTGTATGTGATAGAGCAGCATTCTTAAGGCCTGCATGGTGAATAGGCAGAAGGTTGCTGCTCAGTTGCATCCTAGAGCCCAGAACGGGTGTTTAAGATGAGTCCCCAGAAGGCCAGCACCCATGGCATGGCACTGAGATTGAACTTGAAAAATCTGAGAACACTGCAAAAAGCTGAAATGGTTCATCACACTAAAAACCAGAAGGTCTGCATTTCAGTGTTGGCTCTGCTAATTAGTGGCTGTGATCAAAAGAAACTGTGATTTAAAGGTGAGAGTTTGTAGAACATCGTGGACCTATAATCCAGCAGCAATTTCCCATGTGGCATCTGGTGAAAGACTCTCCTAACTCTTGAAGAAATGACTTGAAACTCAAGAACCTGGTGACCTTAATGAAGAATTAGTTAAGACTGTTGCCCATGGCGATGTCGCTAAGGTGAGAGATTTGCCAAAAAGAGGGCATGTCCCTGGAGCTATGCTTCCAACTTTAAGCAAGAGGAAGAGTGGGACAGATGCAGGGTGAGGTGTCATCAGCCCGCAACACTCACACTGGGTAAGAGGCAGTGAGGAGCAGGAGGAAGAGAGCAAAGAGAGCATGGCTTACACAGACACAGGGCCTCTGTCTTGTCTAGGAAATCTCCTTGATTCTTGCAAATGGAGCTGAGTCCCTTCAGCACCATCAGCTGTAGATCCCATCCATTTATGCGCCATGCCTAAAATAAATAAGTAAATAACCAACTATAGAAATACAATGCCACGCCTTTGAAATTCTGTTTCAGTACATAGCACATGCTCAATAAATGTTTGTTGATTCTCCTTCGTTTTTTCTCTTCTTTTTTTTTTTTTTTTTTTTTTTGAGACAGAGTCTCACTCTGTCACCAGGTGCCAGGCTGGAGTGCAGTGGCGTGACCTCGGCTCACTGCAACCTTCGCCTCCCGGGTTCAAGCAATTCTCCTGCCTCAGCCTCCCGAGTAGCTGGGACTACAGGCATGCGCCGCCATACCCAGCTAATTTTTTTTTTTTTTTTGTATTTTTAGTAAGACGGGGTTTCACCATGTTGGCCAGGATTGTCTTGATCTCTTGACCTTATGATCCGCTCGCCTCGGCCTCCCAAAGTGCTGGGATTACAGGCTTGAGCCACCGCACCTGGCCTCTCCTTCCTTTTTTCTTACCTTCCCACTCTTCTTTGCTTCTTTCTTATATTCACAATGTCTGTGTGTCATTCACTATTGACCTAAGTAGTGGGGATTTGAAGATGAATTAGACACAGTCATTGTTATTGATGGTTTTATTGTTTTGAAAAAGTATTGCAAAAATATGATTTATGTACTCATTGCTACTTCTCCACACATTTTTTTTCCCCTGGGGCAAAACAAGTGCTAGGCTCTGAGGATTGAAAGGGGTTTGAAGGTCCAGGGTTTAAGGCGGGTGAGGAGGCAGGGTGGGGAAAGGAGAGAGAAGCAGGAAATAGCTGTTCCAGGGATTGATTTTTAACACCCCCCAACCCACATCAATACATCCTTCAGAGAGCTGGTTAATTATCAATTTTTGTGAGAAAACTAAGCTGCTTTATTTTTTTAAAGTACTTTGAGCACAAAGCATAGATTATACAGGATTTGCCCTCAGTTCGCGGAAACATTGCATTTTGCCAAATCAAATGATTCGTCCGGGTCTTCAGCAAGCTCTGTGAGCCTTAATGGTGAAAACAACTGATTTTGTGTTTCATCTTTATCATCTTTTTTGCCTTGTGTTTCTTCCGTCTTTTGTTTTTTATTGGTCTTATTTAAAATTGATAAATATTTCCATATTTTCCATTTCCCTTCTAGGTAGAATTAGAAACTAAAAACTAAACGGCTGCTTTTTTAGTAGTTTTCCCCTAAATTTTTCTTTTTTGAGACAGTTTCTTTTCTTTTCTTTTTTTTTTTTGAGACAGAGTTTCACTCTGTGGCCCAGACTGGAGTGCAGTGGTGCGATCTTGGCTTGCTTCAATCTCTGCCTCCTGGGTTCAAGCAATTCTCCTGCCTCAGCCTCCTGAGTTGCTGGAATTACAGGTGAATGTCACCACCCCTGGCTAGTTTCTGTATTTTTAGTAGAGACAGGATTTCACGATGTTGGCCTGGCTGGTCTTGAACTCCTAACTTCAAGTGATCTGCCCACCTGTTCCTCCCAAAGTGCTGGCATTACAGGCATGAGCCACCACACCCAGCCCCTAAATTTCTTTTATCATCCATTATGATTATAAAATTTCTAACGGAGTCTAAGTTTACCCAAGACTGCTTCTCTTTCCAGAACAAGACGGGAGTGGTATTACACGTTACTCATTGAACCTATCACTGTGTTCCTTGTGATTTTTTTTTTTAAGACAAACTTTTGCTCCTGTTGCCCAGGCTGGAGTGCAGTAGTGCAGTCTTGGCTCACTGCAACCTCCACCTCCCGGATTCAAGCAATTCTCCTGCCTCAGCCTCCTGAATAGCTGGGATTACAGGCACCAGCCAACATGCCCAGCTAATATTTTGTATTTTTAGTAGAGATGAGGTTTTGCCATGTTGGGCAGGCTGGTCTCGAACTCCTGACCTCAGGCGATCTGCCTGCCTTGGCCTCCCAAAGTGCTGGAATTATAGGCATGAGCCACCGCACCCGGCCGTGATTTTTATCCGGAGATTATCATCTTTTTAAAATCCCAGAATTAGGTTTCTTGATGGTTGATAAACACTTTGTTGACTATGCAACACATATTAGTCACTTCCCATCTTGCTCTCTTGCTCTTCCACCCTCCTCTCTGGGGTTACTGTTCTTCAGATATTCTTTTAATGGTGGTATGTGGGTATGTAAATGCCCTTAGTCTTTGTAGATGTCAATGTGTTTTGATTTTTCCTTTACAGAATGATAGTCATTGTGCTGGATAGTCTCTGCGTGCCTTTCCAAGCCCGCTTTTCAGCCTTCTCTATTCCTGTGCTCTTGGAGGCTCTGCTTTCATGTCTTGCATTGACAGCCTCGTTCACTTTCTCATATACAGTAGGGTTTAGTCAATGAGAGGCACCACAAGGAGATGAGATTTGCAGTTGAGATGGGATGGCACACTCATTCCTCTCTGCTTCTCCCCTCTAAGCACAACTATAAACTCTAGAAACCACGTAAGAGACAGAAAGGACAGCTCTGAAAGGTGGAAAGCAGAGAGGCTTGTTGGATACCCTAGGACAGGGGGAACAACATAATGGCAGGGCATCTTATGGCTACTCAGCTGACAGAAAAATGTGACCCAGGCCCTGGTGTTTTCTGACCATTGTCTAACAACAGAAGGCAGCCCAGGTAGCCTCATTCCTGTGCTGGATTAAACGGGAGACCCACTGACACCAGGTGAGCCCAGAGGCATCAGCAAGTGGGATAAATCTGAAAATCTACTGACAGTAAGTGGCCAGGGGACATGCTCTTCCCTGCCAGGTCAGAGACTCTCCTCACCCACTTAGAGACACCAGGAGGCAGGACGTCTCTGGCCAGGAAGATCTCATCACAGCAAGCAGGCACCTTGGGAAGCCTGAGACTTCCCTCCTCAAGGTGGAGGTACCAGGTGGCTCAGCCTAGGGAAGTTCCTTCCACCCTATTAGGCAGCACATGCAGAGACAAGCAGAAGCTTCTGTAGCACCAGATAAACCGAAGAGACCAAAGTAATACTGTAAAAACTCACAAAATTAATTTGTCACTGGAACCAGAACCCATAAAAGTAGGTCAGAATCTGTGTGCTAAATATAAACAGGGTGACTTCTTGCTAAAATAAGGGATTTATTTAATAAATAATAATTTTATTATTTAATAAGTATTAAATAATTATTTTAACAATTATCTATTTAATAAATAATAATTAGTACATAAGACCCAGATATTTATAATATAGTTACCAAATATTAGAGATATATGACTTTATATACATATATACATATATATGTACACATATATGTATATATATACATATGTGTGTGTGCATATATATATATTATATAAAATTCATGTCTGTACCAGAATGATATAGTTTTAAACCACCTATCATACTAAGAACCAGGAAAATCACAACTCAAATGAAAAAAGACACTCAACTGGCACCAACACTGAGATGAATCAGACGTGGAATTATAATATCTGTAGAATTGTAAGGCAGCCATCATAAACTATTCAACAATGAATTATAGATTCTTTTAAAACAACTGAAAAAAAATTTCATCAAATAAGTTATTTAAAAAAAACCAAATGGAAATTATAAAACTAAAAAACAAGATAATTGAAATAAAAATCTTACTCATTTAGTTGCAAAACCAACACCCAAGAAAGAAGTTTCATTTCTAGGCACTAACAATGAACAATTCAAAAAGGAAATTAAGAAAACAATTCTATTTACAATAGCATGAAAAAGAATAAAATACTTAGGAATAAATTTAAGGAGGCAAAAGACTTGAACACTGAAAACGACAAAACATTGCTGAAGGAAATTAAAGAACATAAATAAATAGGAAGACATCCTATGTTCATAGATTGGGAGACTTAATATTGTTAAGACAGAATATGACATAAAAGTGATGTACGGATTCAATACAATCCCTATCAAAATCCCAAGGAAGATTTTTTCAGGAATGGAAAAATCTATCCCAACATTCATATGGAATATCAGGGGACCCAAATAGCCAAACTAATCTGGAAAAAGAACAAGTTTGGAGGATTCATTCTTCTTCATTTAAAAACTTTCTATAAAGCAACAGTAATCAAAACAGAACTGGAATAAAGACATACATATATATGTGTATATATACATATACACACCAATAAAATAGAACAGAGAACCCAGAAATAAACCCCTGAATATACAGTCAAATGATTTTTGATGAGAGTGCCAAGATTATTCAATGGGAAAAGGGCAGTCTTTTCAACAAATGGTGCTGGGAAAACTGGATGTTCACATTCAAAAGAATGAAGTTAGGTTGTTACCTTATATCATAGAAAAATTAACTTGAAATGAATCTAAGACATCAATCAAAGATTAAGAGCTAAAATTGTAAAACTCTTAGAAGAAAATATAAAGGGAAATCTTCATAGCATTAGATGTGGTAATGATTTCTTGGATATGATGCCCAAAGAAGAGGCAAAAAAAAAAAGAAAAAGAAAAAAAGTAGGTGAATGTGATTTCATCAAAACTGACAACTTCTGTGCATCAAAGGACACTATTAAGAGAGTTAAAAGTCAACCAATAGAATGGGAGAACATATTTTAAAGCATGTAATAAGGGACTGATATTCATAATATGTGAAGAACTGCAACTCAACAGCAAAAAAACTCTACAAATCTATTCGAAAATAGGCAAAAGAGGCCAGGCGCAGTGGCTCACACCTGTAATCCCAGCACTTTGGGAGACCAAGGAGGGTGGATCACAAGGTCAGGAGTTCGAGACTAGCCTGGCCAATGATGAAACCCTGTCTCTACTAAAAATACAAAAAAAAAAAAAAATTATCTGGGCGTGGTGGTACACAACTGTAATCCTAGCTACTCAGGAGGCTGAGGCAGGAGAATTGCTTGAACCCAGAAGGCGGAGGTTGCAGTGAGCCAAGATCGTACCACTGCACTCCAACCTGGGTGACAGAGCAAGACTCTGTTTCAAAAAAAAAAAAAAAAACACCAAGATGTGGAATTACCATATGATCCATCAATTCTACTTATAGTTACATATCCAAAGGAATTGAAAGTGGGAACTCAAACAGATACTTGTACACCAATGTTCCTTGTACCATTATTCACAATAACCAAAAGGTGAAAATAACCAAAATATCCACCAACAGATAAATGGATAAACAAAATGTGTTATATGCATGTGATGGAATATTACTCAGCTACAAAAATGAATGTAATTCTAACACATGCTATAACATGGATAAACCTTGAAGACTTTATATAAATCAAATATAACCATTATTGCTTAATGGTTACAGAATTTCTGTTTGGGGTAATAAAGTTTTGAGAAGAGATAGATGGTTAAAAAAAAGAATTCGGTTATCTAAATATATTCTCAATTTTGGGATGCATTTCTTTGAATGAAGGAAAAAAGCATATTCTTAATTCAGAAACTACTAAGGTCTCCCTTTACATTTTAACACTTGTTTGTCATGTCAGGTTCTTATTGTAAGAAATAGTAACAAACTCTAGCTGATTTAAATAGAAATGAAAAGAAATTTTATTTAGTTAATATATGGGGGCTTAAAAAAAACCTTGAGAAGAGCTTGGATATTTGGTTCAAAGATCATCCACCTAGTAAGGAAAAAGTGGCCAAAATCTCTTGGTTTGATGAGCAAAAGGTTGGCCCCTGTAAATAAAAAGTGTTGCTCTTTGTACCCCTGAAGCCACTGTCAGGGGACCAGAGCACTGAGTGTATCACCTCTAACACAGTAGTTTCAGGAACTTGCATCTTGTAGCAGCCTCACTAATACAAGAAAGATTTTCCTCTCATTCCCACTAGACAGTAGTCTCTAATTCAAAATCTTCAGTGAGTATATTTTATGGATGAAGCCAGAGCACAACTCATGGTCTAGCTGCAAAGGAGGCTAGAAAATAGAAACGTGGTATTGTCAGCTTTGCCTTCCACCAGAACTAAGAGAATAGACATTTCCATCACAGGAGAGGAATTTGGATACTAGATTTCTACAAAAGGTGATAAATGTCCACTGTAACTTTATTATACTTCTATGTTTTTACTTTTTTGCGGTGGGGGAGGTGCTACTAGAGCTGTCAAGTTCTTAAAAAACAGACATTAAAATTTTAGTATAAATCTAGTTTAAAAATTATATACCTCTTGCATTATTGTTTTTTTCTTTACAGAGATCTATAATCCTTTATCTGAGGCCAGATACAATTTAAAATTAAGAAACTTTTGGTTTTTAAAATTGAGAATAAGAGATCAGACCTATAATACAGTAGTAAAGTTTCACAGTTCTCGTCTGAAACTCTTTGGCTTTCGTGGTTTTTTTTTGTTGTTTGTTTGTTTGTTTGTTTTTGTTCTTGAGACGGGGTTTTTCTTGCTCTGTTGCCCACGCTGGAGTGCAGTGGCGCCATCTTGACTCGCTGCAATCTCTGCCTCCCAGGTTCAAGCTATTCCCCTGCCTCAGCCTCCCGAGTAGCTGAGATTACAGGCATGCGCCACACTCCCAGCTAATTTTTTATGTTTTTAGTAGAGACGGGGTTTCGCCGTGTTGGCCAGCTGGTGTCAAACTCCTGACCTCAAGTGATCCGCCCATCTCAGCCTCCCAAATGCTGGGATTACAGGTGTGAACCACCATGCCCGGCCAGCTTTTGGTTTTAAAGCGTTTCAGGTTTTGGAATTGCTGGTAAAGGAGTCAAACACTTGTACATTTATTTGTTAGTTGCATATAGGTTTCTGTTTGGATATATTTTTATTATTACATATTCCTTCTTTGATGTATTTAATGCTTTAAAACTCTAATTCCATTTTACCTGATATAGATATTGCTACTTTTGGCTTTTTTAAAAAGCGCAGACTCACAGGAAGTCATAGAAGTAATACATCAAATCCTATGAACACTTCATTCACCTTCCCCTAAAGATAAAATCTTATGTAACTGTACTACAATATCAAAACCAGGAAACTGATGTTGGTACCACTTTACTGCTAACTTAACTTTAGATGTTATTCAGATTTTACCAGTATTTTCATGCATTTGTGTGCATGTATAATACTATGTAATGTAACCCACATGTAGATTCATTTAATCACCACCACAAGCAACATACAGAAGTGTTCCATCACCACAGAGAAACTCCCTTCTGCTATCCGTTGTGTTTTCTTTGTCAACTTTTATTTTAGAATAGGGGTTACATATGCAGGTTTGTCACAAAGGTATATTGTGTGATGCTGAGGTTTGGGGTATGACTGACTCACTCAGATAGTGAACATAGTAGATGACAGTTTTTCAGCCTTCCCTCTCCTTCATCCCTACCCCTTTTTGGAGTTCACAGTGTGTATCATTTCCATTTTTATGTTTATATATACCCCACGTTTAGCACCCATCGTTTTTTGTTTTTTTGAGACAAGGTCTCGTTCTGTTGCCCAGGCTGGAGAGCAGTGGGGCAATCACGGCTCACCGAAACCTCGACCTCACAGGCTCAAGCAATCCTCCTACCTCAGCCTCCCAAGTAGCTAGGACTACATGTGTGTGCCACCATGCCTGGCTTATTTTTTGTATTTTTCATAGAGACGGGGGTCCTCCCATGTTGCCCAGGCTAGTCTTGAACTCCTGCATTTAAACAATCTTTCAACCTCAGCCTCCTAAAATTCTGGGATTACAGGCATGAGTCATTGCATCCCACAGCTCCCAGTTATAAGTGAGAGCATGTGGTATTTGGTTTTCTGTTTCTGTTACCCCAGTTTACTTAGGATAATGGCCTCCAACTGCACCCATGTTGCTGCAAAGGACACGATTTTGTTCTTTTTTATGACCTCATAATATTCCACAGTGTATATGTCACATTTTCACCTAATCCACTATTGATGGGTACCTGGGTTGCTTCTGTTTTTTTGTTATTACGAATTTCTGCTATCCTTTCACAGTCTCGCTCATATCTCTGTCCCTGGCAACCACTAATTTGTTCTCATCTTTACACTTTTGCCATTTTACGTATGTAAACTGAAATCACACAGTATGTAACCTTTTGAGATTGACTTTCTTTAGTAAGTGTAATGCTCTTGTGGTTTATCTAAGTTTTTGCAGGTAGCAACAACTTTTTGTTGATGTTGATTGTATAGCTGTATCTGAGTTTCTATAACCATTCATTTATTGAAGGATATTTGGGTTGTTTCTAGTTTTGGCTATTATGAAAAAAGATGTGATAAACATTTGGGTGCAGGTTTTTGCGTGAGCCAATGACTCCATTATTTTCTGGGATAATTGCCCAAGAATGCAGTTGGTGGGTCATGTGGTAATTATATATTTAGTTTTAGGAGAAATTGCCAAACTATCTTCCAGAATGCCTGTACAATTTTACATCCCCACCAGCAATATATGAAAGATCCAGTTTCTTTGTTTCCTTGCCAGTTATTTTAACAGGTGTGTAGTCAGTCATGCCTCATTGTATTTTTGCATTTACCTTATGGCTGATGCTAAAAAACTTATTTTCTTTCTTTCTTTCTTTTCTTTCCTCTTTTTTTTTTTTTTTTTCAGAGTCTTGTTCTGTCACCCAGGCTAGAGAGCAGTGGCGCGATCTTGGCTCACTGCTGCCTCTGCCTCCCTGGTTCAAGTGATTCTTGTGCCTCAGCCTTGTGAGTAGCTGGGACTATTGTCACGTTCCGCCATGCCCAGTTAATTTTTAGTAGAGAGGGGGCTTCACTGTGTTGGCCAGGCTGATCTTGAAGTCTTGGCCTCAAGTGATCTACGCCCCTAGGCTTACCAAAATGCTGGGACTACAGGTGTGAGTGCTGGCCCCTAAAAACGTATTTTCACTTGCTTTTGCCAAGCATGTTTCCTTTTTGGTTAAATGTCTCTTTATGGTTTTGCCCATTACCAGTTTTCTAATTGGATTTTTAAGAAAACTGTCAAGTTTTGTGAGTTCTTTATATATTCTAGATGCAAGTCTCCTATTGCATATGCAGTTTACAGATATTTTCTCCCAGTATGTAACATGTCTTTCATCCTCTTTAAAATGTGTGTGTAAATACACACACACGATAGAGTTTGGCTCTTTGTCTCCACCCAAATCTCAACTCTAATTGTAATCCCCACGTATTGAGCAAGGGAGGTGATTGGATCACGGGGCTGGTTTGCCCCCTCACTGTTCTTGTGATAGTGAGTGAGTTCTCACGAGATCTGGTGCTTTTATAAAGTGGTTTGCCCTGCTCTTGCTCGCTCTTTCTTGCCTGCTGACATGTAAGGTGTGCCTGCTTCCCTTCCACCCTGATTGTAAGTTTCCTGAGGCCTCCTCATCCATGCAGAACTGTGAGTCAATTAAACCTCTTTTCTTTATAAATTATCCAGTCTCAGGTATGTCTTTACAGCAGAGTGAAAACAGACTAATACTATATATATATATATATATATATATATATATATATTAAAGAAATATATTTTATTTTTTATTTTATTTTTTAAAGAAATATATATACATATTTTAAAAATAAATAAATATATATTTTTCTTTCAGAAAATAGCTCAGTTACCCAGGCTGGAGTATAGTGGCATGATCATAGCTCACTGTAGCCTCCAACTCCTGGGATCATGGGATCATCCTGGCTCAACCTCCTGAGTAGCTAGGACCACAGGCATGTACCACCATGCCTAACTGATTTATTTATTTGTATTATATTAATTAACTATTTAATTTAACTCTTTGTTTTCTAGAGTGGAGATCTCACTGCGTTGCCCAGGCTGGTCTCAAACTCCTGGGCTCAAGCCATCCTCCCACCTCGGCCTCCCAAGGTGCTGGGATTATAATTAGTTATTTTAGACTTGAAGTCTCACTACAAGGCCTAGGCTGGTCTTGAAACCCTGGGCTCAAACAATCCTCCCACTTCAGTCTCCTGAGTAACTGGGATTGCAGGCACAAGTCACTGTGCCCAGCTCTTTTCATCTTTTCAATAGGATCTTTCACAGAGCAAACGTTTTACATTTACCTTTTGGCTGATGCTAAAAAACATATTTTCTTTCTTTCTTTTCTTTCCTCTTTTTTTTTTTTTCCAGACAGAGTCTTGCTCTGTCACCCAGGCTAGAGAGTAGTGGCACGATCTTGGCTCATTTATCAGGTTTGAATTTATCAGTTTTTTTTTCCTATTGTAGATTACGGCTTTTGGTATCAAGCATGAGGACTCTTTGCCAAGCCCTTAGTTCCAAAGATTTTCTCCAACATTTTGTTTTAAAAATGTTATAGTTTTACATTTAAATCTACAATGCATTTTGAATTATTTTTGTATAAGGTGTGAGATTTTGGTCAAGTTTCATTTTTTTCCTTATGGGTGTCTAATTGCTTCAGTGCCATTTGTTGAAAGGCTGTTTTTTTGTCTCCACTCAAATCTCATCTCTAATTGTAATCCCCACGTGTTGAGTAAGTGAGGTGATTGGATCACGGGGCTGGTTTTCCTTCACACTGTTCTTGTGACAGTAAGTGAGTTCTCACAAGATCTGGTGGTTTTATAAGGCAGTTTCCCCTGCTCACTCTCTCTTGCCTGCTGACATGTAAGACGTTTAATTGTTTTTACACCTTTGTAAAAAGTCATTGGAGTCTCTTTGTGTGGGCCTATTTCTGGGTTCTTTATTCTATCTCACTGATTTTTGTGTCTTTCTCTACCAATAGCACACATGGTCTTGGTTCATGCGGCAATAGAGTAGGTCTTAAGAATCAAGAAGAGCGATTCCTTTCCCTTACTTCTTTATTTTCAAAATTGTTATAGGTATTTTAGTTCTTTTTCATTTCCATATAAATTTTTGAAAAAGCTTGTCCATTTCTACAAAAAATGTAATGGCATTTTGATAATAAATGTATTAAATCTATAGACTGATACAGGGAGAACTGACATCTTTGTTATGTTGAGCCTTCTAATCCACACAGTGTGTCTCTATTTATGTAGGCCTTCTTTGATAGTTTTCATCAGCATTTTTTACTCCTTTGCCTTTTAAAAATTTACCTTTGTCTATGTTTTTGCTCATCCTTTGACTTTCAGCCATCTTCCCAACTTTGGATAAAGTATATTTCTCATAAATAAGATGTAACTGAGTCTTTCTTTTTTTCTTTCTCAACTGACCATCCTTGTCTTTCACTCCCTACTTTCTACTTTACTTTTTTACTTTCTTATTTTACTTTTGCTTTTTTAAATTTTTGCTGATTGATCCAGTTATTGTTATTGTTATTAAATAGAGACAGGGTCTTGCTCTGTCATCTAGGCTAGACTGCAGTGGTGTGATTGTAGCTCACTGCAGCTCCAAACTCCTGGGCTCAAGCAATCCCCCTGCCTCAGCCTCCCAAGTAGCTGGGACTACAGGCATATGCCACCGTGTCCAGCTATTTTTTTTTTTAATTTTAATTTTTGTGGTGATGGGGTCTTGCTAAGTTGCCCAGGCTGGCCTTGAACACCTGGGTTCAAGGGTCCTCCTGCCTTGGCCTCCCAAAATGCTGGGATTACAGACATGAGCTACAATGCTTGGCCCCAATCCAGTTATTTCCTATTCTCTTCTCTCTCTCATGTTCATTTGGAAATTTGGCTACACTTTTTCTTTGCACGTTTCTATTCCTAATCATAATTCTTGAATACATGCCGCTATATTCATATCTAAGATGATGTGCCAGCCACTATTACTTCATCAAATGCTGTTTCCCCAGTGTTCTCATCTTCCACAGGAAGAACATTTTAGTGTCCTTGCACCTTTATATGATGCCCATTCCATTTCTAATGCCTGATTTGGTGAGATGAATAGTACTTCTAGTTTCAGACTATTATTAGATTCTCTCTGGCAGTATTTCTCATAGTCCAAGTATCCTTAGTGTTCATAGCACGTATTCCCAGCCAGTCTATCATTATTGATTTACATTAACCATACATGTTGCAAAGTTATTCACCTACCACTGACTTCTTTTCCATTTCCTTCCTTTACAAGATTTATTTTCCTTCTTGTCCCAACCCCTCTCCTTATTTTTGAGAGTCCTTTCTGGAAACTTTTCCTTAGGTGAGTTATGTGAATGATGATTTCTGAATCTTTGCATCCCGGAAAATATCTTTCTTTTACCTGGACAAGTGGATAATATCTTGATATGTTGTAGATTCTTGAGTCCTAGGCCTTTTCTCTTAGTAATTTGTAACCATTATTCCAACATCCATTAATTTCTGGTGCTGCATGTAAGTCCAGTGCCAGTGATTTTTTTTTCTTCTGGATCTTGTTTTTTTGATCTAGAAACATGCAAAATCTATTCGTAGCCTTAGAATTTTCAGATTTTACCATGAATGCCTAGATGTGTGTCTTTTTATAACCTCTCCTATACTGCGTAAGTAAGGCCCCACAAACAAACAGACATTTCCTTGACCATTTCTTTATTACTCCTTCTTCTACCAGTTACTTTTTTCCCTTCTGGTATTCCTATTACTTGCTTATTGGGTCTCAAGGATCTGTCTTTAAGTATCTTTTTTTCATTTACCTATTTCTTCTCTTTGTATTTTTGTTCTAGGTTTTGAAATCATTTCTTCTGCTTGGTTTTCAGTACCGCAATTAAAAAAATCTCTATTGTGGCAAATCTGTCATTTAACATGTCCATATAATTTTTTATTTATAAATAATTTTTAAAAAATTTCTAGAGAGTAGGTTTTATGATGTAACTAAATGTCTTTCAGGGTTCGTTAAAATAACATTAGTTACTGCAGTAGATAACCTCTCAATTCTCATTGCCTATGGTAGAGAGAAGGGTCTGTTCCATAAAGTCATTCAGGGACCCAGGCTGACAGAAACTCTGACATCTTTGATATTTAGTTTAAAAGATAGCTGGAGACATTATGAGAAAAACACCTGAAACCAGGTGAGTAAGTTTTAGGAATAATTATTATTGGAAGAGAAGTAGAAGTGATAGACATGTACCACAAAACACAGAGGTAATGTCAAAGAAATCCTTGCCTGGCTCTTCTACCTTCAAATGGTGTCTTTGAATTCAGGTTCCCATCTGACTCAGAGGTAGACAAAGTTTTGCTTTCACTAGATGTTTCCCCAAACATTTGCCCTTTTTCTTTTCCTACATTCTTCCGCTGGGGAGTACAGTATAGAATGGTGGTTAAGAGCTTGTGCTCTGGAGTGAAGATGACCGAAGTTTAAATCCAGGCTCTGCCACTAACTGGTTTTGGGTCTTTGGTCACTTAACTTTGTAAGCTTTGTTTCTTTTAACTGAAAAATTGGGTAAAAATAATAATGCCTACTTCATAGAATTTATTTTAGGATGAAATAAAATTATGCAATTACCATAATTTAGCATAGTGCTTAACTTGAATAAGTGCTCAATATATGTTAGCTACTATTATTATGAGCTGCCAGTTGCCTAAAGGCTTGAATTGTCATGTTTCTGCTGATGACCCCCAACAGAAGTCCCCATCCCTAACTGCTCTCTTGAGCTGCCATATAACATTTTCCATATCCAAGTGGACACTACTACTTGGATATTGTCAGAATTTAAAGTCTTCCACTGACTACCTCAAACTCTCCTCTTTAGTCTTAGCTCCCCGTCTGTTCTTCCGTGAACACTGGCCAGCCTGGACACTACTGACCACTTCCCCTTTGTTCCTTCCACCAAGAATCTTCTCTTGTCCACTTCTACTTATCGAGATTTATCTCGTTCTTTCAGAACAGTTCAAATGCCACTTTTTCCTGTCTTCCTTAATGAAGGAGAACTCTCTTAACTCTTAATTCTCGTAAAAGCCTGTTTTCTCCTTCTTGCTACTCATACTGCAACTCATTACCATTAGTTCCCTCTGTCAGTCAGGAGCCTCTTGGCTGCAAGAGACAGAATCTCAATGCAAATTAGCAGAGGGGAGACTGTAGGCTCAGATTACCTGGAACATGGAGGAAACATTAGCTACAACTGGATGCAAAGCCTCAGACCAGGTTATCAGGGCATCCAGCCTTTACATCTAACTTTTGCTTCCTTTTATGGGTTGGCTTAATTGCTACCTAATGCTAACACGTTTCCTCTATGGAGGGAAAGTGGGCCTTACTTTGCCCAGTGCCAGCTTTACAGCTTATGCCCCAAGTGCAGGAGAAACATCTTATCTCCCCAGCAGCATTCTCCTGGAGGGAACGCTGATTGGTCTGGCTTTGGTAGTGTACCATTCCTGTATCATCTAGGGGCCAGTGAGATGGAAGGGTCTGATTGCCCAAGTCTGTGTCCCACGCCTGTCCCTAGATGAAGAGGGCAAAGGTGGGCTTGATGGAAGGATTAGAGGACCAGCTAGTGCAGTTCCCTAGCCTCCTGCACTGTGATGTAATTTCTGGAAGCTAGGAACTGTGCTTTATCAGACAGCCCTGAGAACAATGTTTAGGAGAATGGTTAGTAAATTTTTACTGAATATATTTTACTAAATAAGTAAATTATCCTAGCACTGGATCTGGAGGTTCAATTGACTATTTTTGGAACAGAGTAGTCAGGCTTTGCAAGAGAATTTAAAGGTCTTCGACATACGTGTTATTCATTGGTGGATAGTGTTTATGCGTAAAACCTAAAGATAATAACAAATCCTTTAAAGGCAACCATCAAAAACTCTTTTTACTTATTTGTAAATAGAAAAATTGACTTGTTTTCCACTTTTAGGTAAAATTTCTTTTAGAAAAATTTTTACACTGAGAGTAACTTAGTTGTAGCCAGATCAGAGATAGTAAGATTGTAAAAAAAGGATTCAGTTATAATGATATTTATACTAATGGTTTTACTACAACAACGTACCCTGAAAATGTAAATATGTCCTTCCAGAGGGAGGCGTGGTACAAAATGGGGGCGTCAACTGCTTTTCTTAGATCACACTCTTTGAGGGAGAGGATTAATGATTAAGAAGTAGAAAACTTCCATGACAACTGTGGATTCGGGAAGCATGAGGGGTCGATATGGTGAATGCAAGGGCAGGAGGTGTGCCCAGGAAAAGGGCAATGTGAGAAGAAAATAGGGAAGCTGCCAAGTGTGGGTTCAGGTGGCCACACAGAGCGAAGGGAGAGACTTTAGGTAGAGGCAGAAAGCATCTCACTTCCCAACGATCTAAAGAAATAACTTGGAACTGAGGGTGGATAAGGGTGACCCACAAAGTAGAGAACTTGAGTAGGTCATCAATATACCTATTGTGTTAATGTCATGGCTACTTGCTCATTAGCTATTTAATTCCTTCCTTTATCCAGCAAGCACTTACTGAGTGCCTGTTACGTGCTGCGTGCTGAAGACACACACACATACATACACTTTTTTTTCAGGATCATTTGAGGATAAGTTACAGGTATCATGGCACTTTACCCTTAACTACTAACTACTAAATGTAAGCTACTAAATATAAACTACTTTAGTTTGTAATTCTTAAGAATAGGATATGCTTTTATGTAGCCACAGTGCAGTTATCAACTTTACTGATACAATATTTTAATCTACTGCTCATGTTCCAATTTTGTCAGCTGAATGAATAATGCCCTCAATAGATTTCCTCTTTCCAGTATGGGATCCAATCTAAGGTCAAATCTCCGTCTCTTTAGCATCCTTTAATCTGAAACATTCCCATAGCCTTTACTTGTCTTTTACCACATTGGCACTTTTAAAGAGTATGGTCCTCCTCTTTCATTTTCCTAATAGAACATTCTTCATTTTGCATTTTTCTGATGTTTTCTGTGACCTTCCCAGGGTGTCACCCCTGGAGAGTCATGGTGTCCACCTATCCCTCATTAGTATTGTTCATTTAGATCCTCTGATGAAGGTGTTCCCATATTTATTCACTGCAACCAATAAGCCATCTATGGGAAGACATTGTAAGACAACTCAAAACCGTGCTTTTATCAAAATTTCCCTCTGGGTTTGGCATCCACTTGTGATTCTTTTTTAAAAATTTTATTTTTGCCGGGTGCGGTAGCTCACCCTGTAATCCCAGCACTTTGGGAGGCTGAGTTGGGCGGATCACCTGAGGTCGGGAGTTCAAGACCAGCCTGACCAGCATGGAGAAACCCGGTCTCTACTAAAATTACAAAATTAGCCAGGCGTGGTGATGCATGCCTGTAATAACAGCTACTTGGGAGCCTGAGGCAGGAGAATCGCTTGAACCCAGGAGATGGAGGTTGCAGTGAGCCAAGATCATGTCACTGCACAGCAGCCTGGACAACAAGAGCAAAATTCCATCTCAAAAAAAATTATTTTTAATTGTGGTAAAATATACATAACATAAAATTTACCATGTTAACCATTTTTAAGTGGACAGTTCAGTGAGATGAAGTACATTCACATTGTGCAATTATTATCAGCATCCGTATTCAGACCTCTTCATCTCACAAAACGGAAACTCTATACCCATTAAACAATCACTTCTTAGCCCTTTCAGCAGACAGACCTGCTACAGGTACTTACACATGTACATACACATACACATAAATACATGCACTCACATGAACATGCATACATAATGCACATGCATATATGATTATGTGCATGTGCATTAAAGTTTCAGTTTTGCAAGATGATTATGTGCACATGCATAGAATCACGCATACACATATTTTAGAGAAAGCTTGTTCACATAATATCATTAATTCACACAGGATTATTTCTAGACTTCTCATATTCCACAGTGTATATCCCCTCTTCTGCTGTGAGAACTGGTTCCGACAACAGTAATGCTTTTACTCATTCGCTTAATCCTATAATCTAAAATACTTTATCTAAAAAGTATAATCTAAAATACTTCCATAGTTGTTTTGCCCATACTATTGTCAAACATAAACCTGCTGAAAAGAGTTCAGGATTTGTTTGCATTTTTTCATCCTCCCCTGCACCCTATACAATCATCCTGTCACAAATCAAGGGTAGATAGTCAAATACTACGCTGATAGATTACTTGCCTTAACTTCCCCTCATCCCTTTAGCATTGCTACAGTATGCATCTGACTAATAATTAGGTTCATTTGTTTGTTCGCTTTCAGCTTTAACTTTTTATTTCCGGTAACTTTTTATTTTTGAATAATAATAAATTCTCATTGATTTAATTTTGTTTTTGAATATGTAGCAAATTAACATGCTTTCAAAAGCCAAAACTATACAAATAATTATATTTAGAAAATTATCATTCTTTCTTGCATCCTTCCCACCCCTTTGGGTAACTGACTTCATTGATTTTTCATCCTGTGTTTCTTTTTGTAATGATAAGCAGATATATGTATATTTTCTAATTTTTCCTTCTTTCTTACAGAAAAGGTAGTATACTATATGTGCTTTTTCCTACTTTTCTTTTCTTTTTTTATTTGCTTAACAATAGTTTCTGGAAGTTCCTCCATATGAGTTCGTAGAGATCTTCCTTATTCTTTTAAAACTTCAAGCTCACAGATTCTTTCCTTGGCATGTCCAATCTATCAATGAGCCCATCTGAGGCGTTCTTCCTTTCTGTTGATGTATTTGATTTCTAGCATTTCCTTTTGATTCTTACTTAGAATTCCCATCTCTTTTCTTACTTTACCCAACTGTTCCTGCATGTTGCTTATTTTTTCCATTAGTCTTAAGCATATTTATCTTAATTATCTTAAGTCATTGTTCTAATAGTTTCAAAAATCTCTACTACATCTAAATCTGATTCGGATGCTGACTTTGTCTTTTTGGACTGTAATTTTTGCCTTTTAGCATGACTTGTAATTTTTTGTTGAAAGCTAGTCATAATGCATTGTGTGAAAGAAGCTGAGGTAAATGAATCTTTTACTTAATTTAATTAATTAATTTATTTTTTTGAGACAGAGTCTCACTCTTGTTGTCCAGGCTGGAGTGCAATGGCAGGATCTTGGCTCACTGCAACCTCTGCCTCCCAGGTTCAAGCAATTCTCCTGTCCTAGCCTACTGAGTACCTGGAATTACGGGTGCCTGCCACAACAACTGGCTAATTTTTTCGTATTTTTAGTAGAGACAGGGTTTTGCCAACTTGGCCAGGCTGGTCTTGAACTCCTGACCTCAGGTGATCCACTCCCCTCAGCCTCCCAAAGTGCTGGGATTATAGGCGTGAGCCACCACGCCTGGCAAATGAACCTTTTAGAGGTTTTATGTTGATCTGTGCTTACTCCTTGCTGTGATTGTGGTTTCCACGGCTAAAATTTCCTCTAATGTCTTTGTTTTTGTCTTTTTTGTTGTCTTTAGGTTTCTCTAGAGATTCCTTCTTAAATAGGTTCTGAAGACTGCAGTTCTTTCAGCTGTAAGCTCCTGCTTTATACAGAAGTCCTGTTGATGTAGTTGTAAGTTTTTGGGAGAGGAGAACCATTATACAGAGTCCTGTGATCAGGTCTTGGTCTGTTTGTTAGTGGCCTGTGTTTCTGTGCTGTGATCTTCACAAGGGCTTCTCAGTGCCCCTACTTAGGCAAGACAGGAAAGCTAGAGGGGCTGGAGCTTGGTGTTTCTCTTCCTCCAGGTCTGTTAGGCTCTGGTAAAACCCAAGTAGGTTAGACTCTGATAAAAGATTTTCTCTTAAGGCAGACCATTGTTAAGGAGAACAGAGTGCTCTAGGCTTATTTCAAAATGGTTCTTTTCCCCTTTCCCACTGAGAATGCTGTGGGATTCTTGAAGGCAAAACACAGGAAAGTGTTGGGGCATCCCTCAGACTGGGCTTTCAGGAGTTTTCTCTCTCAAGCTACTTCCTGCTCAGTCTCCAACAAGTGGTCCTTTACCCCTTAAGTGTTGTTACCAGCTCCAGCTGCAGCTTCTGCTCCCTGTAAGGCGTGGTTTTTGGTGTCTGTCTCTTTGCCTCTCTAGTTTTCAGGGTAGCAGTTTGCCTTATGACCTCAACTCTCTGGTGAAGTTAAGAGGAGTTGTTGGTTTTCAGTTTACTCAGCTTCTTTCTTTCTCTTTCTTTTTTTCTTTCTTTTTTTCTTTCTTTCTTTCTTTCTTTCTTTCTTTCTTTCTTTCTTTCTTTCTCTTTCTTTCTCTTTCTCTTTCCTTCTTTCTTTCTCTTTCTCTTTCTTTCCTTCTTTCTTTCTTCTTTCTTCCTTTCTTCCTTTTTTCTTTTTCTCTCTTTCCTTCCTTCTCTCTCCTTCCCTTCCCTCCCTCCCTTCCCTCCTTCCTCCCTTCCCTCCTCCCTTCCTTCCTTCCTTCCTTTTTTTTCTCTCTCTCTTTCTTTCTCACTTTCTTGCTTTTCCTTCCTTTTTCTTGTTTTGACATTGGGAGTGATGAGTTCCAAGCTGTTTACATGTCACACTGGAAGCTGGGTGTTGGTGCCATTGATTTTTGCGTGTTAATTTTATATCCCACTATCTTATGAAATTCTTTTACTGTTTGGATTATTATTGATTTTCCAGGGTTTTCCAGGTTTGCTATTATGTCATCTGCAAATAGAGAGAGTTTTAATTTTAATTTTTTTCCCTTATGTGTTTAATTGTTTTCTCTGGTCAAGTTGTCCTGAGTAGTACCCATGGAACAGTGTTAAACTGTTGTGGAGGTGGTGGGCATTTTGCTTTGTTTCTGACTTTAGTAGGAATAGCTCTTGGGTTTCCCTATTAAATAAGATGTTAACTTTAGGATTGAATTTTGTGTATTTTGACATGCATTTTCGAATGTGTGTGTGCTTTTTTCATTTATTTATTTAACTTTAGGTGCATACTATATCTGGCATTTCTCCCCATGTTATCCCTCCCCACCCTCCCCTCCCTCCCCACCCCCTACTCTCTCTCCCCTACCCCCTCAACTGCCCCCAGTGTGTGATGCTCCTCTCCCCGAGTCCATGTGTTCTCGTTGTTCAACACCCACCTATGAGTGAGAACATGCAGTGTTTGGCTTTCTGTTCTTGTGTCAGTTTGCTGAGAAGGATGGTTTCCAGATTCATCCAAGTCCTCACAAATGACACAAACTCATTGTTTTTTATGGCTGTGTAGTATTCCATGGTGTATGTGTACCACATTTTCTTTG